>SCDZ01000452.1:0-58004 GCA_004143845.1 Drosophila lacertosa | reverse complement strand
TAGAGGTAGAGGTAGAGGTAGAGGTAGAGGTAGAGGTAGAGGTAGAGGTAGAGGTAGAGGTAGAGGTAGAGGTAGAGATAGAGGTAGAGATAGAGGTAGAGATAGAGGTAGAGGTAGAGGTAGAGGTAGAGGCAGAGGTAGACGTACTTACAAGATGTGCTCCTGTAGGCGATGTATCTTCGAGCAGTTCTTGTCGGAGACAATGGGTCCCTCGGTTGCGCGCGTGTCGGCGCCCAAAATCACACCGTCTTGGAAAATGATGCCCACAATGGAGGTGCCCGTGCGCACCGCCAAAGGTGGCTTAAAGCCGCTGGCCAGCAACGCCGCATTGCTATGAAGGCAACCAGGTGTTAGACATATACATTTTTATATATATATAGATATACATATAGAGCCCACCGTCTCGTGTTGGTAAAGTTGAAAGCCTGTCGCATGCCCCTGTCCTGGATGGCCGGCATATCCGTAAGGCCCAGCATTGTGTTGCACAAAAAGTTGACCAAAAATTTGAATTTCTAGAGAGTATTCCTTTACTGTTGTCATTTGCCTGGGCTCGTGTGCTTTGTTATTTATGTGTGTGTGTACTCCTGGCACAAAACGAAATGTGTTGTGATTCGAAAATGTTGTCCTCTGGCAATGGCTAAAGGAAGAGGATGCTATAACTAATTGGTATGGAGTTTACGAATTGGCTGCATGTCCAAATGTCCAATTCGCATGGCCATACAACAACACTCCTGGAATGACAAAGATAGAGTCAAGGAGAGAGCGGGATAGAGTTATAGAGATAGAGAGCGAGAGAATGACAGCAACTGTTGAATTTTTGGCCTCATTGCGAGCATCGCTTCACATTCCAACTGCCTAACCATTTGGCACTGCCTAATTGGTGTGAGTGTGTGCGTGTGTGTATCTGTGTGTATCTGTGTGTGTGTGTGTCTGTGAGCATGACAACCTGCCTTACTTCCTCTCTTTCATTCTTAGTGCCTTCTCGCTATGCTGGCCGTTTGTCATTTAACTCATTTACCTGACACATAATACGTTTGCCCACCTGCCCATCGGGCATTCCCATTTGCATATTCAATTTGTAACGCTGCGCAGCAACTTACTTTTAAGCTTGGTCAGAATAGACCAGAAGATGCTGTACTAATATAATTATGTCCAAATGTTTTAATGTTTTATATATTGCAATTGAAATGGCCTATTTACTGATTGTTACATTTATAACTTTTAGCATGGAAGAAAACACACATATTTTATTTTCTTCATATTGTTAATAAATATATAAAATAGCTTTCAATGCTCAATAGCTTTTTTAAAACTAAAACCAATTCTAAATGGTTTGTTTGTTTACTTGTATATTTAAAACTCTATCCACGTTTAAAACATGGCCTAAACTAGGCTTAAATATGTTAAAAATATGTATTAATCCCTGCTTTAATGTTTTTTAGTTTGAATTGATTAAAATATGCTTATATATATTTATTTATATGTAATATTAAAGCTTAGCTTACACTTAGTACAAGCATGATTTTGAACATGTTTTAAGAATCGACAAATAGAAGAAAACTTTTCTCCTGGTTGATTATCAAGTAATGCGAACATTAGCTGATAATTAAAGTGCCTACTTATTGGAGCTAATTTATAATAATGAGTATGTTTACGTTACGAATCGACGAATCTTGAGAACATGCCTTTGTGGCCGTGGTCACATAATTAATGTGAATGCTAATGAAACCTGTTAATTGTTTGCAATAGTTGAAGATGTCTCGAACTTGTCTTGTTGAAACTCGAATCAAATGTAAACCGCTTTTAATCAATTCCCACACACAGTGAGGGGATGGACACGAGAATCGGTTAGCTGGTAAAGGGGGAGGGTGCGGGCTATATATATATATATATATATATATATATATAACGACTGAGGCACGTGTCGAACGAGTCAATTAGGTTTAATTAGAGAGCGGTTATATTTTAATCAGCACTTGGACAGGCGCAAAATGGCGCCCGCTATGCAAATGACACAGACTGTGATTGGCAGGGTCCAAGTTTTGGGTGGGGCATGGAATGGACGCAATGCAAATGGCAACTTGCAAATCATGCAGCCAACTTTTGTGCAACTTAATTACGAGGGCGCGGCAGGCCGAACGAAGACTTCAGATGCTGGACAAGCAGCGGACTCCAAAAACAAGTTGAAGGCGGTTGGCGCTTGTTGGTTGCCAGCTGCCGTTGGACTTTCAACTTGAAAGTTTACTTAAACAATTTTGCGCTGCATTTGGCTAAAAAGTTTTTAACAACAACAACAACAGCAACTACAACAAAGCCAAATCCCAATCGCAATCCAAATGCAACTTTCCTTAAGCAATTCTGAAATTTGCCTCTGGCATTCGGGCAGCTGCGCCAGTTGCGCCTAATAGGTATTGCCCCAAAAGGAGGTGGGGGGGATGAAAACAGAGTGCTCCGCACAGCTTAATGCAGCTTCAGATAACCTGGGCATCAAACAAATATAAATTTTGGCAAATTTAAAGGTTGCGACAGCTTCTCAAATATCATTTCTAAATAAACAAAGTTTAAATGCCTAATTAAGAAGCACATTTTTTGCATTTCTTTTTACACTTTGCGTATACGCAATAAAGTTGGCCGAGAAACGGCAGAACTTGATTATTTTTCCATCAGAAATGTTAATTGACTTCAAGTAAAGCAAAGATAAATTTAAATAATATTGTCGTGGGCAGACAGATCCCAAACCTATTTGAAACTTGCTTGATTAACTGTATCTGTTTATTATTTAAGCAAAGTCTTATTCGACATTTATGCTGGAAATGAATTTCAGGCCCAACAAAAGAAATTTTGTTAACGTTTTTTTTTTTGTTGTTTGTTAACTGTAGGAACGCTTTTTTGGCATTATCCTGGCTGCAATGGCAATCTAAATGGCATTTGACAAGATGGCCACGTTGGCGTCTCACAACAACAACAACAACAACAACAGAAAAGCTATGCTTCGTCCTGGCTGGGCCAGAAGGAAGGCTAACGGTTAATAAATCATTTGGATGCCAACGCGTCATTAATGCCGCTTAAGCTGCTGTCGGAAATTTGGAAGTTTATTAGCTTGCCAGGCAGTCTAGACGCAGCGTGTCCTGCCTGCCATCGTCCTGCCATTGTTCGGCCTAAGCTTCTCCCCGCTTCGATATCCGTGTCTTGTTTAATGCCCGCAATGGGCTCATTTAGGGAACAGGGCGAATAAAGAGGTGGAGGGCGTGGCAAGTAGGCGCCTTAGCCAGTCGACAAATTTGAGTCAATGGCTTGGAATCGCGATATCCCGCCGCCAAAGAGATTTCTCTCCACTCTGCCCATTAAATGATTTATGCAGTCAAAAGCAACAACAACAATAACAGCAACAATAACTGACGCTGCAATTTGGCCACATAATTAAATTAGATACTGCTGAGCTTTGGTTTTTAATGCCACCCACAAACAAGTCCAAGACCAGAAAGTCATTTATGCGACAGGCTCAAAGAATCTTTATTTTCCGTGAAGTCTATGAATATGAAAATACATGTTGGGCAATTCGGAATTTCCGTCCGTAAAAATAAATAAATGTGTATAGGGAAGTTAGTATACCCTGGTCGACTAGCAGATACCCTAAGCCTTCCGTTTATAAATATAAATTATAAGCAAAGCTTAAGTAAGTGTCTTAAGCTTAAGTCCAACATGGCCCAAATTAGGGTATCTACAAGCCCATCACTTGCAAAAGCCCCACATTAAGCTTATCAGTTTGAAAGGTTTTTCTACATCTGTTTGATTGTTTTAATTGCTTTGAAATATTTAAAAAATATTTGGTAAATTTATCGTACATTTTAATTATTGTCATTTAGCAATTAAATCGAAAATGTAAACAAATAACAAAATATTAAAGCAAATAATACTCCCGTAAATCCGGACAATTTTATTTGTTTGATAAGCGGATAACTTTCAGTTAACAGCGAAATTTCGATTGCTTTGAAGCCCCAATGAAATTTAAATGGCTCGTTCAATTGGCTATTTTAGTTAAGTTCTTGTTGGAGCCCAGTTCGAAAAACACTGAAAATATTTACAGCTGCTGTAAAATTATTTGCATGCATTAAAGCAAGCCACAAGTGTATGTATGTGTGTGTGTGTACTTGTGTGTGTGTGTGCAACATGTAAAACAATTAAAGCAGCATTTAGACAATGCACGGAAAATGGCTTCACAGTCACGAATTCGTGGCAAATGCGGCATCGTCGCGGCTGCGGCTGGAAGCTCGTGCCACACGTTGGCTGCCACTGACAACGGCCACAGTCGCTGCCATCTAATGGCAATCTAGAAAAATACTCAGTTAATGCCGAGCATGAAGCAAATAGTTAAGATTCGCAAAGTTTGCACGCTGCTGCAATTGCAGACAGATTTATAAAACAGCAACACACACAAACCAACACACACACATGCAGACACTTGCATGTGTGTGTGTGTCTAAAGTGGAGCTGATCCCGTGCCGCATTTTTAATAGTTAAATAAGAAGCGTTCTTGAACTTTATATTTATTATTTGTTTAAAATGTATTATTTCACTTAAGTCTTATACTTGATCTAATTATTATAATATAATTGCTTAACATAAGATCATATTTTTTATTTATTTATTTTTCGACAGTTTCTTAAGTACATAAAAATACATAAAAAATTTGGAAAAAAATTATTAACTTTATGTAAGCTTCTGTTTGGATATAGATTGCTTAAACGAATAAATTTATGGAGCAGGCTTGTGCTTAATAAGCTTTTATAAATAACAATAAACTAGGAATTAAATAAAATTCGATCTTCTATAATAATATGTTTATTTTTATTAATTGGCTTTCCATTCTTATAAACATTGCTGATGACCTCAATTAAATTAGACATCATGTAATATTGCAAGAAATTAATTTTTCTGACCGGCAGCTAATGAAAAATTTATTATCAATTGAGTATGTTTCGTGTTCGTGTCGTTCGCTCACGCGCCCATCTCTAATTCACGCGTGAGGAAAACGCGTCACAGCTGTTATAAGTTCAGTGCTCATTGTTAACACCATATATGTTTATATGCATATACATACGCATATATATGTATATATACATACATACATATGTATATATGTATGTATATTTATCAACACCCACACACACACACACACACTGCTGTGCATGTGTTCTGCATCCAGACGCTGTGTGTTTTCATTTGCCATCGTTGTTTCACCCTTTTTTGGCGCAGGTGTGAAATGCACCTCGCGCACAGTGGTACAAAACTATGAGTGAGGCAGCTGGGTGAATCAGTGGGATGGCAGAAATAAAATAATACATATTTGGCAAACCTCTTTTAACATTTCTAATTATTCCAATTTATATATAAATAATACTGTATAATAAAACAACGGTAAAACCAAAAATAATAAAAAAAACTATATTGTTATATTTATAATATAATAATTTAATGTTGCACATTTTTAGCTATCAAAAATCTTAAAAAAAAGACAGGTAAGCAAAAAAACACAATATGGTCACCCCAAAAAAAAAAATAAATAAATTGAAATCACATTTTTTAAAGTCTTCGAATTTTTCGGTAAATATGGAAAGCGTGAGCTTAGAGTAACGAATATAAAGACGAAATAGAATCCAGCCGTTTAATGGAAAGTCCATCGATATTTTTGACTGCTTACTGATGTGTTGGGGCCCACTGTGCGGCAAATGCGCCACGTCTGGATACATTGGCCGCATAGTTACATACGTTCATATGTGAGCGTTTGCGTGTAATGCATGTGCCCAGATGAGTGTGAATGTGGGTGCGGGTATGAGTGCGAGTGCGGGTGTGAATACAAGCGTGAATACAAGTATGTGTTGGCTGTTGCCGTAGTCGTTGCTGGGTGAAGCTTATGACTTAATAAATACTTCCCAGTGCGCGCAATGTGGTTGGCAATTTAATAACGAAAGCAAACGGCATGGAAAAACAGAAGGAGCTCCGAGGAGCCAGAAGGAGTCTGCACCCAGAACACAACACACAACAGAGGAAACAGAAAGACAACTCTTTTGATTTACTCATATGGACGCTGCTTGGCAAATGCCTTCCTTCGGCTGCATTCCCCAACTCTGACTGAAAATCCATTCACTTGCTGTATTCAAAGCAAACGCAATAAAACCGTTTGTCAAAGCAAAATACACTTCAAAATTCTAGCTAAATTTTTATTAATGAACATTTCGTTTGGAACTATGAGCTTTTCATAAGAAAATTTTAATTAAAGTGGAACATTTTCTGTAGTGAACTTTAAGAGTTCAGAGAACAAATTTTACTCAAGTCAAAAAACAAATCTTGAGCTTAAAATTTAAATAAGATATTAATTATATTAAATTAAAAGCAAAATAAACTTAAACTGGTGAACTCAGTGATCAAGAATGTATTGAAATAAATATACTCAATCAAGGTATATTTAAAATATATAAAAGTTGTAAGTTTATAGCTGATAAAAAACAAAATGAAGTGAAAAATAAAGCTAATACGAATAGCCTTGCTGAGAGAGTTGCTTTATTAAAGGACAATAGATGAATGCAAAAAAAAGCAAAAGAGAGAAAAGAAAGAAAAATCTAAAAATATAGCAATGAAAAAAGAAATGAATTTCGCGCAAAGCTAAAAATATATAAAATATACATATATTTGCCTGAACTATGACGCTGCAATTCATGGAATATGAAACGAGGAATATGTAAAAGCTCTCAAAGGTAACTGAAGCTCCTGTTGATGTTGCTGTTGTATTTGGTTTTGGGTTCCTGGCGGGACCCCTGTCGCCTAAGTGTGCTGGGTGTAAATGGGCCGCGTTGCTGCTAAATATTTGTTCTATCAAATTCAATTAAAGTTGACATGGGTTCACAGCTGGCCAGCAGCAGCCGATCCCGGACCCGGACCCGGACCCGGCCGAGAGTGTTGCCTGGCAAAGGCTCAGCCATCGCCTAAGCTGACGCCGACGAGCCAATGGGGCGGTTCAAAAGTCAGAGACGTCGCCACAGGACGCTGCAGTCACAATCAGCGATGGGCATGTTTCAAATACTTACCAGAACGGATATGCTCGAAACGTCGCTAAGTGTATTTAGAATCGTGCTGAGTCGTGTTTAATTATGATTTTGCGTGTCGAATTTAGCCAGGTTTTAGTTCAAGTTATTTTACCCCTTTGACTTATTCGAAGTCGTGTTGAATCGTCGTGCTGGGTCCTGTTAATTCACAATTTTTTCACACAGTAATTTGGTAATATTTACCAATGTAAAACAATTTAAAGGCCGCTAACAGATTTCGTGCTCTGCTTTGCGTGCTCGTGCCTCGTTTTGAAGGGAAACACGCGCACATCGCTAGTCACAATGACCGCTTGACATGGCCGAATTCAATTCTTGATTCAATTTGAGGACGACAAGCACACACGGTTCCGCCTGGCCATATTCGCATAAGGAGCCGGCAAGGCGAGCTGCAAAACACGCTCAAAGCGAAGTCAAATTTAAAGGAAATCCTTGTAAAAGAAGCTGCCGCATTTCATCGTTGTGGGGCGTGCCGTGGCGGGGGGCGTGGCAGTGTGAAGCAAACAGTTTGCACTGATACGCACAGCAGGCCGTGCCGTAAAGTTGGCAACGCCTTTGACCCGCGACCCTCAGCAGGAGCTGGAGCTGGGGCAGAAGCTGGAGCAGGGCAGCCAACACAGAGCCTTAATAAGACACCCAGAGCCGACCAAAGCGTTCCAGCGTCCACAGCAGCTTTTTTTCTTCTCTGATTTTAGGGCAATTGCTGTGCTGTGTTCCCTAAATTAAAACAGGCACAAACACACAGCGAAAGTGAGATAAAGACACAGCGAGAGAGCGAGAGAGAGAGATAGAGATAGAGAGAGAGAGAGAGAGAGAGAGAGAGAGAGAGTAACTGCCACTGCCTCGGGCGCCGGAAACGCAAACACAAAATTTACAACTGGCTGGCGCTGCTGAAGTCCCATTTTGATCTGGCAAACAGTTTGTGAAGCAGCAACAAGAACAACACGAAGGGGAAGAGGGAGAGGAAGAGGGAGAGGGAGAGAAAGAAGAGTGCCGGGGGGAGAGCCGTACCGGACCGTAGCTAACTGAACCGGTGCGCCTTCCAAACTGAATTCCGTTCGTGGCCGCTGCTCGAGTGTAAATTTGCTCGTTAAATTTGTTGGCACTCTCGACTAATTTGCACTTGTAACGCAATGGGCCAAAGGGCCAGCGGGTCAGTGTGAGTGAGCAGTTGTCCTGTGCTGTGGAGCAGCATAGGGTAGGGACGACTATGTAGTCTGTTGCTGTTGCTGTGTTACATTTTTTTTTCTTTTCTTTGCTGCCTTCTGTTGGTAATTGAAAAGACAACTGGCCAAGAAAATGACCAACAGGCGAATTCTTGTTAAACACAAACCGAGCCACGGAAACTTCTTAACGTCTTTCCCGGAAAGTTGTGCGCAGATAACAGTACTACAGTATATATGTACATATGTATATATCTATATGTGGCTATAACTATGCATATTTAATTTTATTTATCTGTTATAATTAATATTATGCGACACTATCAGTTAGATGGACTTACTTTAAAACTGACCAAGGTATACTAAAAAGTTGTTGATACACTCAGCGAAGATAAGCAAGCATTTTGTACTTCAATTAAATCAAAACCCCCCCCAAAAAAAAGAGTATATAAATAGAGCAACTTTGTTAGTTTATTAAGTATGTTTTGGCTTTTATGTTTAAAATGAAAGCTCAAAATACGAATTTTAAGGAATTTTATGCAAGACTCGTTTGTATTTTTTTTTCGAATGCACAATCTCAAAACTTCAAAGGTAAGTTGGTCCCTAAGGGTGTGAGGAATACTTGTTTAACACTATGCTCATTAAAAGACAGAATGTGCAAACGGGGATATTTGTTTTGTGCAGATGAAAAAACTGAGGAATGGAAACAAAATAATTTTAATTATGGCTATAAATACATTTATATATATATATATACATATATCAGTCGAGTTTGTCATTTAATTAATTAGCCTGATTGAATGTTTTATATTTGAAATATACGAGTGATTATTTATACTGAGCCTAATAAATAGGTTTTGTTTTTGAAATCCATTCCCCAAAATCACAATTTAATTTTTTTGTTTAAGACGTTATAAGTTTTCTCACTTCAATTTATTTTAAGTAACTTTAAAATATTTATTATTCTACTTTAATTCGCAAAAGTATTATGCTAATAAAAATCTAGTCAAATAGAAAATCAGACAACGTTTATATAAACTATTAAATAGAGTCGAACTTCATAAACAATTTTTGTTATCAGTCAAAATCGCTTGGCTATAAACATTTGAGCGTATTTTTATTTGCCATAAGCTGGCAACAGGAGGTCCTGCAAGTCTTAAAGACGGCCAAAACACTTGGCCATGCATCAGATGGGGCTAACTAGATGAAGGGCAGCTCCGGGCGTGCCATAACAGCCAAGCTGGCCGCATAATCAAACTCATCAGTAGTCACCGTGCCTCCCGCCGCCCAGCGCGTCCTGTCTGCGGGGTATTAGCAAACTCATTCGCATGCAGGAGAGCCGTCAAGTGGCTTTGTGGCGAGAGCCTAGAATGTTTTTTTTCGCCGATGAAATGAATAATTGTACCACATTATGTTGCATTGTTATTCGTCAACGGAAAATCAGTTGCTAAATTAATCGTATTGAATTCATTGGCGGCCCACAAAGCTATCCATCCGGTGGCTCCATTTACGCAGCCTGCCTGATTGATGGCCCAAGAAATACGGAAAAATATATATATGTGTGGGTGTGTGTGTGCGTTTGTGTAGAGATATATATTTCGATAAATGCGAAATGAAGCATTGTTGGCTAAAAGTTTGGTGGAAGTGGGATTTTTAGATTGGGTTTGTCGCCGGGGTAGCTCAGTGATTACAGCGACCGTTGGCGCCTATTTGCGGGCCAAGTCAGCGTTCCAGGCGTCTGCCAAGCCGTCGTCTCATTATTATGCAGCTCATGAGTCTCGTTAGTGGCAAAGTTATATGAGCATACATCAGCAAGCCGCACAACTTTGCAACATGCGGCAGCGCGCGAGGCGCAGAGACGAGAGGCGAGAGTTACTCCTGGCGGGACACGGCCGCTGGGAGGGCTGCGGGCCGTTGGCTGCTGCTGCGATTTGCAGGCGAAAAGTGTTAAGCACAATGTTGTAGTAAATGCTACCAACTTGCCCAGTATTGGCCAACAACTACACGCAGCGAATACAAAATACACTGCTGAAAAGTAAATCACACACGGCAATTATCTGCATCGTGTAAAAATCAAGACATATTTTGATTAAAAAGACTATTCATAATACTCTCAAAATAAAGTCTTCTAATTCGGGAATATTTTTATTATTATTAACAAATCTGTTAGTTTTTTCGCTGAGTGCAGCGACTGGCAGCTCACAATGTTGTCATAGAGCCAAACGAGGCGACGCGACGCCAACTGAACTGAACTGGAGGCGCGTGCATGTGGCGGAAGTGGCCCTGACTTAGGCCAAACTGACAACTACGCCTTTCCACTGGGCCCGCCCGTCGCCCGTCGCCCTTCGCCCTTCGCCCTCGCCCACGCGCACGAATATTTTGCGAATTCGCCGCACAATTTGTGACGAGGCGAATTGGTCGTGCACGCACTGCAAATGCGTTCGGCTCTTGGTGACGGTTTCGTTTTCGGCAGCAGCGACTGCGGCTTCGGCTTTTGGATTCGGTTTTCGGGCGCCCTATCGTTTCGTATGGGCGCGTGCGAAGAGTGTGAAAAGAGTGGTTGTGTGAAGAGAGGGGAAGGAGCTGGGGTTTTTGTTTTCAACAAATCGACTATGTTTGTACAGTCCAAGCAACGGGCTTACCCCACAGCTCGCCCCGCACAACTCTCAGCTTGTTAGCTGTACCTTCGAGAATGCCGAGGGAAAGCGTAACTACGCTGAGAGAAAGACCGTTAGAAGGCCAGGCTGCTTATCAATCTGATCTACGCGGACAATGTTAAATGATCGATGATTATTGCGAAGAGGGCGGCGACTGTCAATTTGGCCCGCATCTGCACGGATATAAGCTCAAAGACATGCTCAAGTTTTACTCAGGTGCGAGAGTCGATGCTTTTTACCTGCTGTCCAAAAAAGTATGCTATACATTTTTGCTTTTTCAAAATTGAATAATGCGGGACCTTTTTTGTTTCCTGCTTCTTTTGCCTGCCTTGGTATTTTGGGCATTTTAATTGTGTTAATGATAATTAATTGATTGATTGATTGAAACTGATTGATAGTGCAACTACATTAACTTTTAATTACGTGTAATTTGGTTTGCATGCGTGTGCATAATTTTTAACCGAAAAAACCAATACAATTAATTTAATGCGGCCCAAAAACCTTTTTACCATCAAAATATAACTGCAATTAACATTGGTCATCTAAATTAAAATAGAAAATATGCAAACTATGTAATTTCCATGGCGTATCACATGAACAATACCTAAAAAAATCAAATTGTATTTGCTTATATTTGCAATCAAAATTTAACTTTATGTTGAGATAACATTTATTTAAATGAGTTGCATGCAAAAAGCGAAGTTTATAAAATTTAAAATAAATGCATATTAAATATGGTGTTCAATGAATCAAAATGTTCGCTTAGTTTTAATTCGATTTTTTATTAAATACATACAGCATACAAGTTGAATGTATTTAACGAATTTGGCTGATATACTGATAAATCAAACATCATGAACAATTGACACACACCGTTTTCTTGCAGTGTAAAGCACTCACAGCCGACACAACTCAACAACAAGATTAGCTTTAATTAGCTGCAAGCGGACAACGAAAGGCAACTCAAAGTGGATAAGGACAATGAACACATTGGCCCTAGGAACTAAAGTGAATGCCTGGCAACAGCAACAGCAACAATAGCGACGACAATAACAACAACAACCAACAATATCAACAATAATAGCGAGACCCAAAAAGTATGCAATACTTGTGATGTCCAAATTTAATTATCCAAGTTGCTTGTTTACCCAACCCACTCACCAAGCCAAACACACCCCACACAGCCCACACACACACACATACACACACACACACAGTTATGTTGCAGCTAATGGTCCTGAAATGAAGTCCAAATTCGAATGGACAGCCAAATGAGTGATTTGTGGCAACATTTGGCAAGAAATTTGATACGCGATGCGTTGATTCCAGCAAATTGCCGCGATTTATGGCAACACAGACAAAGAGAGACCGAGACAGAGAGAGAGAGAGAAAGAGAAGCAGCTAATATGCGAGTACGAAACAGGCAGTGAGCCAACAAAATGAGGCAGGTGAAGCAAGTGCCGATAGCCAGCCACGCCCCTCTGTGGGGGCCGCAGCCGCGGCGTTGCGTCGAGTTAACTGTTTAACAAAGCAGCAACAGCAGCAACAGCAGCAGCAACAGCCAACAAAATGCATCCCTCGGGTGCAGTTGTTGCCGCTGCATCAGTTAAATTGCGCTGCAATCGATGCTGCCAGCCGGGAGACCGCCGGGGCGGACGCAGACTGGAAGACTGGCTCCATTGTGTGTGCACTCAGCTGGCCGAAAGCGCAACGCAGCAATAATTAGCAACAGCTGGGGACGGACCTGGGCATGGGAATGTACACGGCAATGGGCACAGGAGGAATGCGCTACTGCAGCAGCCTAGTGGCAGCAAGCAACACTCCAGAGAAATCGCTACACTCGAGCACAAACGGGCCAAGTATCGTTAAGTTAAGGCTTAGATGTACTAAAGTAAAAATATTCCAAATTAAAAAATGCATGTTTAGAGTGTCTTAAAATTAATAACATTGCATTAATTTCTAAAATCTCCATTTTTAAAAACTAATCAATATAATTCTTGTTTGAATTGTTAAAGGAAATGAAAATAGGGCTAGTTTGGACATTGGCAAAAATATGTAAACTTGAAATATGAGTTTAACTTTTAAAATTTTTGTTATTGTCGAAGTTAAGAAAATAAAAAAAATACTTATAAAAGTAATGCAACTGGTTCCAAATGAACTTCAAATATTTCTTGAAAGGAGGAGCCAGTTCGAAGCTTACTACAACTCAAATACATTTGAATATGACTTACAATTTCTTCAAGTGTACTTTGTGACGGGGCCATTTTGTGCGCCGAACTTAATTGAAACAAGCGCCAGTTGCAATTATTTTTCAGTCTAATTCCGAGTAACTCCTCCGAGGCCAGTTTCAACGGACTAAAAAAAAAACGCGCTAGTTTTTGTATTTATTTCAGCTGCAGGTGCAACTCCGTCTCTGCATCCGCAACGACATCCGCATTGATATCCGCCACGTTCACATTCGTTTCTATCTAATTTGTAACCTCGTTCAGGTCTCAGTTGGCCACCGTATTCAATTTGGTATCAGTTGCTGCTCCAATTGAATTTCCATCCGAAGCGCACACAACAAATAGAAATTGTTATCTGTGCAAAAATACACAGATCAAATACCCTATTAAACAGAACAGAGAGAACTCTCTCCCTCTCTCTCTCTCTCCCTTTCGATGATGATGATTTAATCAATCAGACTGCATCAAAAGTTGAAATTTAAGCTTTATATTTTTTGTATACAAAAAGTATTAAGTGCCATAATTATATAATGTCAGTTTGTTAAATCAACTCAAGCCAGCTTTTAAAAAGAAATACAAATTGAAAAATATGAATATATAAAAACGATTTAAAAATGTTTTTTAATTAAACTTAATTTAATTAAAATAAATCTTTTTTTTCACACGCTGTTCGCAATCTGAAAAAAGAGTATATTTAGTTTGTAGTTGGCATTTGGTTTGTGCCTTTGAAGCTTGCAAAAAACATTTGCTCCCATCCGCTTAATTTATGTTCACACCAACAATTGAAATTCGAGTTTGAAAATGTAAATAAATAGTGCACTCATTTCGCAGATCAATCTAGAACACAAACTCTGACAACAATTACAGCGACCAAGTTTTAGTGGGAAACGCCTAAAGTCAACCCCCCCCCCCACCCCGCCGCTCCCGCGCCCGTCCCTTTGTCGAGTTACCCTCCGTTCGGTTGGTCAGGTCAGTGTGCGTTTATTTGGCAATTTTGGTAACAAATTCAGTTGGCGCAGCTTTCATGCAATTTTCGCGATTAATTAGCTGCAACGCAGTCAAACGCAGTTGGCCAGCTGCATTTTGGCCATATGCCAGAAACGTGTCTATGTCGATTGCAATATGCAATTTGTGTAACCATGTCGCAGTCCATCAACACCTTGTTACAACTGTCCCCCTCCCCCCTTTACCTGCCCCCGTTTACTCGTTGCGCCCCAGCGCTTCGCGCATGTCTGCCCCGTCCGGCCGCAGAAATTCAATTTGCCACACGCTCTGCTGCACAATGGCTGAAAATGTGGCTTTGGCTGCAACGCGGCTGTGGCGCTCCCAATGCGACTGCAAATTGTGCCTGGGGGCGGGGTGGCAACAATGGGGCACAGTGGGCGGGGCCAGCTGTACGCAACAGTGCACAAACTGAACGTTTTGGCCGAAAGGGACGATGGGGGGGCGGGGGCCACCTTTAACCCTTGAAGCACTGCAACTATGTACATTTCTAATTGCATTTTTTTGAAGCCCCAAATAGCCAGCCAATGTTTAAGTGCGAGCCAAGGCTGCAAACATTTGGCACAAACTGTCACGACAAGTCCAACTGGGGCAACAATGAACTTTTTAGTTTTTGCACTACACTGCGCGAAAAGTCAATTATGTTGGAATGTATACGAGGTCACTCAACTAATAGGAACTTTTAAACTTTAAAGAACTGCTCGAGCTTTACAGTCTTTCTAGAGAAACTTTTAAAGCTTTCTTTTACTGATAAAGTTTGAAGTTAGTTAGCTTTTATGTTTTCATATATGGCTATACTTCTTCTTTTTTTTTGTATAGCTTTTCTCCCTTCGTAAACAAGTTCTGTATTGCAATAAGCTTTTATTGCTCGGAATCTACTTTTCGAGTTTTAAGGTTTAAATTAACTATTTGTTATGCTTTAGTTTGCAGGTGCTTTAAAAGCTTATTTAATTCAAAGCTAACAAACTGTATTAAGCTTTAGTGGGCTTTCTAAGCACTTAATTTATTGTTCACGAACACTTGACACTTGGCTTATCGTTTAAATGAGAGTCCCTAACTAGGCATGGGGACAACTAAAAATGAACATCCCAACAAAAAAGGGGTCAGAGCCAGAGATGAGATTAAAGGAATGACTCAAAGGTATATAGATAGACTGCACTGCCATGAAAACAGTTTAGCTATTAACTTATTAGATAACAGCAGTGAAACAAGACGAATAGACAAATAGTAACATAAGTTAGGATTATTAATATTAGATATACATATACGGATTGTGCTTACTGAAGCACAATCAGTCCTGTTATCAAGAATAGCCTTCACAAAATTTGTTTATTATCCTAAGGATAGATTGCAAATAAAAGTTAAGTTATAAAAAAAAAAAAATAATAATAATTTATATAGATTTCAAATCTCATGTGCTTTTTCAAGCTTAACTCTCTTTTATAGGAATTTCTTTTGTTAAAGCTCTTATTTCCCTTAAAGCTCAGCGCTTTAAAATCTTTAGTATGTGCTTTAAATCTGCTTTTAATTTAATGCAAAATTAATGTGAAGAAAAGTATAGAATATATACGAAAGAATATTATTAAATTCTATGTGCAACCATTGTGTGTTTTTTTTTTCAAATTGTTCTGATTTTTTCTCTAAGTACGTTAAAGTGGGTAATGCAAGCTGAGAAAAATTGCTTGGGTACAATATGCTTGAGGTCCTGTGCATAAGCAACCGCTGCCCACCAATCAGGCTCGCAGTGCCGTCTTCAAGCAGCTGCTCGTTACTCACTTTCTTTGCTGTTTGCTGTTTGTAACCCCCCTTGGAACAGCTGCCCCTGCCTGCTGACCGCTGGCGGCTGCAATTTTGGGCAGTGGCAGCGTTAGCGAAATGCGCTGCTCTGTGGCATCAACAAGGACACACCACTCGAGGGTGACTCTAAGATCCTTTTTGGTTTCTTTGCCAAATTGACTTTGATTTGCCGCCACGCCCCGTCCCGTTGTCCTGCCGCTGACCAAACCAAACTGAAGGCATTTGCCGTGTCCTGAATGCAGACATTTTTTATGCTTCGTTGCGCAACAGCTCGAATGAACACACACACACACACCCGCACACACACACACACAACAGGGCATTTGTTAGCAAAAGCAAAGCACACACAACTTTTGCTGTTGCCTTCCTTTCCTCCCCCTCCGCCTTTTGCCCCCTTTCCATGCGGAGCAAAGCAAAGCGATTGTAAGAGCGCAATCTATAAATATCTAAAAATCCCATAAAACTCGAGGACGTGGCGTGTGGCAGGTGGCATGTGGCATGTGGCATGTGGCAGGTGCAACGAGCTGGGCGCGCCAGTAAATGTCATCATTGGGATTGTGCGGACCAACAGATGCAACTGTGGCATCTTCACCGTGGCTAAGGCCTCCTACTGAATGGAGCGTGGAGGCTGATGGATGGAAAGGGGGGTGGAGGGGGCAAGGGGCAGCCTTGCGCCTACCAATTGCAATGCGGTTGCAATTGCTGTTGCGGCTGCTTTCCAATTGATCAATTCAACAACGAGCCGTGGATTATCAAAACTTTACAACACAACAACACGAGTGTGCGTGTGTGTGTGTGAATGTGTATGCTTAGACAATATTTGTGGATGATTGCATACTTGTGCAAACGGCTTTCATGTACGTGAACAGCAAATTTATTTGCACGAGTGCAACGGATGCAGACGCCATGTTTGGGCCTCTAAAGGCCAGCGGAAAACCTACAAACCAGTGTTGTCATCTACAAAAATGGCCATTTTTTAGCCATTTTTTTTTTTTCAGATAGTCAACTTATTGAAGATATATAATCGTCTATAAACGACTAGTCCAAAAGTTGAGAAGATTTTGTTAATTTATATTTAGGTTTTTAAAATATATTAAAATTTTGGTTTTTATTTGAATTTGAATTTTAGACAATTTCTTTGTATGTGTAATTCTTTAAAGCTTATGAAATGTTAAAATTTGAACATAACTGTCAATTTGGCAATCAATGTTTATTAACTGAATTACTTGCGTTGAAGCAGGTCGCCAGACAAAATCTGCAAACTGACAAATTTTTGTTGTGTTCGGTTTTCGGCCGTGTTTATTTAAAGCATTTGTATTGACGGGCACACATCTCTTGTCAGCACAGCCACCGCCCAGCATCCGCCTGCTGAGCTGAAGCTGCGGCTGCTTCTCGTTTCTATTAAGGAATTTGCCTGCGAATGCGTTGCACTGTCAAAGTTTGGCTCGGCAATGGCCTGACGTGCTCAATAAAAGTCTGTTGCATAAACCAATTTCGCATTTGCTCGCACAAATGCATCTGAGTGGGCGGCTGCGGCACGTGGTGGTGGGCGTGGCAGGGGGGTTGTGACAAGGGGCTTGGCTTGAGCCAGTGCCTGGGCTGTGTGCGTTTGGAGGCTGATTGGTTTGGGGATTATGCAGACGTTTGGCGCTGTCAACGCAACTTGTTCGCATTGGAGATTCTCCAATCCCCTCCCCTCCATCACATTTACCTATTGGGAGCTATCCTCGTTCCTGGCTAGGAAAATCGACGCTGATAACGTAAACCGCTTTGATTTTTATTTAACTGCACATTTCGCTTAGGGCGTCGCAGTTTCAATGGCATCTTTTACTACAAACTCTGGATTCTCGCCCCTTCGGCATCGTTTTGCCCCCTTCTGCTGTCCTAACTAGCTCCACCTTCAGCAATCTAGCAATTTCAGGGCCCCATTTCGCATTCAGCTCTATTGACGTTTAATGGCAACTTGTGGTGAATTTTTGCTGTCGCTGCTCGAATTGCTGCGGTTTTCCAACCGAATTTTCATGAATTTTCACGAGTTTCACCAATTTCGGCTGTTGGCAATTTCACAATGTATTTTTTTTTCCTTCGTTTATTTTATTTTTTTTTTTTTATTTTTTGCTGTGTGCTCGCGTACTCTTTCGCTCTTTCGCATTTTTGATTTCCATTACCATTTCCATTTTCCACGTATTTCTTTTATTTATGTATTTATTTATTCGCTAGCTGCTCAGTTGCCGATGAAATTGATAATTTAGAAAATTGCTAGCAAATGTCGCTTTACCCCCCTCTCCCTCCTCCTCCCCCTCCTCCTCCAACCCTCCCTTTTGATCCTGCTGCCCGCATCGAACATGCCGCAATCATCGATACGGGCACAAAACTTGTTTCATTTGCCAATCAATTCGCTGTTGTATCTTTTTTTTTCTTTCGCTTTGAAAAATATGTTTAAGCATAAGTTTTAAAAATAAACATAGCAATTGATATTAAACCTGATTTATATACGTATCATAATCTTAAGTAGCTTATAAAATAATTTATGGCTTTACTAAGTACAAATATATATAAGATTTAAAGAGAAGTTTATTAGTAAACTAGCTTTCAACTCCAGCTTTAACTGTAGCTAATATTGGTTTTGATTTATGCTCTTTATATGCACTTTAAGTTTAAGGGAAAAGCTAAAATTAACAAACAGTTTAAGTTCTTAATTACGCTTTTGGCCTCAACGGTATTAGCTGATTCCGAATTAGCCACACATTAACCAGTTTCCATTTGCCATCATTTAAAACCATTTTAGCTCATTCCAATGGACCGCACCGATAAGCCCTACGACTTATAAAAGCACTCGCACCCAATCAGAGCTTACATTTTAGCTCTTCAAGACTTTCTAACACATCTGGCTGCATCATTCACTTAGTGCCATAAGAACTTAACAGAACTGTTCTGCTAGCTTTACTGTTGCATTCCACTCACTGCCTTTTACATTCACAGAATCGCCTGATTCCTGTTTTTGCATGCTTATTTGGCACTTTGCTGCTTTTGTTATTGCGCATACGCAGGGTATGACGAGCTGGTTATCACAATTGCGACGATTGAAAAGAGATTCTGAATAGAATTAAAAATGATGAATTATGAATTATATTAATTATATACAATCGATTGTTTTTTTTTTTTTGTGGCATAATAAACAATAAAAACATCACACATCAAAAAAAAGTTCTTAACATTTTCTTAACTCTTCCATCATTTCGTTACAAAATTAAATCTTACTAAATTTTGAGTTTGCTCAATAAAAATAAACTTTTCATTTTTAATTTAAGAACCATTCAAACTACCCTTTACCAATGCGTATACTTGATGAAAATTCACCAGTTTTTAGTTTTTTTTTTTTAATTTTCTTTCACATTTAACTTCACTCTCACTTTTACATTAATAATAAATGTTATATTTAATAAACACGCAAGGGTATTTAATGTTTGGCAAGCCCAAAAAAACCGCAGAAAATTCCTGTTTTTATTGAAATTTATGATTTCTGACACGAAATTTATGTTGTTTTGCATTTTGTGTGTGGTTGGGTGTGTACTTAGGTGTGTGTGTGTGTGTGTGGGTATATATGTATATGTATGGTTAAAAGCATAAAATCAACCTCGAATGCTCGTAAAATGCCATACGTACGAACCCGCAAACGACCCACGCTTCTTGAGCCCTTCCGGTAGTCTAGCCACACACACACATGGATACCTCTCCCTCTTTTACTCACTTTTTTATCGGCTATCTCTTTCGCTCCTGCTGTTGGGACTGTGCGGCTTTCATTCGCCCTTGCTATCCTTGCACTCAGACCATCGCGCGTGAATTATTTAATTCGAATAAATATTGAAAACTCAATTTTTTTATGATGTTTCCTTGTTGGTTTATTGCGCTTTTGTGGCATTTTAATATCGTATAACCTTGCCAGCGAGTGTCGCCATTTATCTGTCTGTATGTCTGCCCGCCCGCCCGTTTCTGGATGTGTGTGTGTGCTTGTGTGTGTATGTGTTTGTCTTGAACCCATAACCGGCACACGCATGGCTCAAATGTGCGGCGAAAAAAACGCTCGTAAACTCAAATTTTTTTTAACTTACTCCCATAATAGTTAAGAGATACACATGAATGTTTATAGGCAGTACGCACTGTTCCTTTATAGCTTTAAATAACATTTAAATAACAAATATGAAGTGTTATACGCCAAACACGAGCTAATTGTGTGTGCGTTACTTTTTTTTTTTTTTTTTTTTTTTACAAATGGCGCCCGCACAGTATGGAAATAAATTTAAATTTTATTGCTTCGATAAGCATTCAAACGGCTGTGGGGCTTTTGTGCAAGCGCCTAATTATCTAAATCGGCTTTAAAATGGATTCCACACACGCACACACACACACACACATATATATATATATATATTTGATATTTGGCAAAAGAAGCATTACGCAAAGCGTACAGCAGAATCAATAGATGACGTCTGGCATAATGCCTGACAAATGATGGCAGTTGCATTCTTACAACGTAATGCGCCCTCTTATCGGGTATACCAAACTTAAAAGATACTACGTATTCACTATTATTGCAAATTAATAAAAAGAAACAAACCCCATCAATCTCGAACATAGTATCTACAATAAGATATCCTTAGTTCTAAAGCTACCCCCGATATTATTTAAGGTATTTAATTAAAAATCTTATTTGCCTGCTTTAACATTTTCATACAACAAAATCTAAACCCCTTTAAGTAAGTTGAATTGTGTGCAGGGTATACAAATTTCAAATTACAGCTTCATAAACCTAAACCCATGACTTTTAGTGTAATAAACACACACACACACACACACACACATGTGTGTGTGCCTATGTAACACACTTGAGCCTGCATTATTCTCTAATGTAAGTAGGTATGTAAGCATACACATACATATTTAAGGACATAACTGTACAATTTCCACATACAGCTAGACTACAAAACAGAAATTTGAAAGCAACTATAATCTGTCAGTCTGTGCGAGAGTGTGTGTTTATGTGTGTGTGTGTGTGTGTGTGCTTAGCCATAAGTTGACTGTACACACATTTACTATGCGAAATAATCCCCAATAGAAGAAAATTGTGTAAAATTTGTGTTGGTTTCACTGATTAAGAATGGCTTACTGGCTGCTTGTAGTCGGGACCAACCAGTCAGCCAGTCAGTCAGTCAGCCAGTCAGTCAGGCAGTCAGTCAGGCACCCTTGGGGAAATCCTTTACAAACCAAAAAGATGTATAGACCAGTCCGGCATCTAATATGTGCGAAATTTATCAACAACGATACCAGCATACAAAAGGCGCACAAGGATAAAAGCAACCGACATGGAAAATCGCAATAATAATTTTCCAGTTCAGCCCAGTATATGTGAGAGTGTTTGTGGGGAAATGGAAAGGCGCCCGCCTAGCTCTTAAGTGGGCAATAGACATAGTCGTATGCATGGGCTGCTGGGCCGAGTGGACAATTGCAGCGGTGCCCAGGCCGAGTCCCTGGCATGGACGTCAGGGACGCCTGGTCCTGTCCTCCAATTATATGTGATTTTCGGAGCAGCGAGCCAACAGCCTTGTGGTCGGTTTGGAATTAGAAAAGCAAACTGAAACAGATTTCACGCTTTGCATATGCTCAACTATGTATAACTTATATTTGTTTGTAGTTCAGTGTAGTTAACAGTCACAGTAACTGTGGAAATAAATTTTACAATGTACATTTTTAGATCCACTCTCAGCGTTTAGCTCGTTGCTCATTATGTTGTTGTGCGATATGGGTACGTTGGTTGCGTTAAGTTGTTTACGGGATTTCGTTTAGGTACATTTGCGTTTCAGATTACCGGGTTACTCGTTGGGCCATGTCTTGAAGTATCTTAGCAGTCGACTGCATGCATAAAGTCCTGCACATGGTCACCCAACATGTGTCTATAAAACAAAAAAGTTTCAATTGTAATACAATAATGCGACTTAAATTAGTTCAATTATTTACCCAACTTTATGTCCTTTACGTTTGTTCAACTTGGCATAGAGCAGCAACAAAATCAAGGCTTGACCTGTCATCATGAGTCCCTGTTTGCCGTAATCGCTGCCAATTAGGCTGATCTTTTGCTCTGCGGCCCGTTTGTGGTTTTCCAGCCTGTCGCCCAAATACAGTTGAGACACCTCGCTTTCTTGTCTTCGTTGGGCCCTAATCCAGCTTTCTTTCGAATCGTCACGCCAATCCAGCCGACCAGACTCCTGTCTACGTCGAAGATCTTCGCCTCGTCGGTCACTTTCGTTATGTTCTTCCTGTCGGCGATCATCGCGGTCTTCACGACGAACGAGATCAAAGCGTCGTACTTCAATTTCGTTGGCATAACGCTGACGATCATCGCGATCCTGTCTTTGCACTATGTCGTTCTCCTCCCTTCGCAACACTTCTCGACTCACTCGCCTCTCCAATCGCTCTTCGTTCAGACGATCCTCTCGTCGGAGATCATCTCGGTCTTCACGTCTGCTCTCATCACGTTCAACGCGTCGCGCGAGATCGTCTCTCCGTACTTCCATGCGATTGTCGCGATCCTGTCGTCGTGTCAGAACTCGCTCGGCCTGACTTACTCGCAGCTCACGAACTCGGGTTTCTCGCTCCTCTTTTCGGATTGTGTCTTGTGCCGCTCGACGAAAAGCGCTTTCTGTCTCACGTTTGCGTCCATCACGTTCTTCTCGCCGTACTTCCGTGCGATCAACCTTTCGATTATCTGACTGCAGATGTTCTTCGCGTTCTTGTCTTCGTGCCACTTCTCTCTCCTCCTGTCGGCTGTCCGCACGATTCACTCGCCTTTCAATTTGCTCGGCATCCACGCGTACACGGTCCGCACGCTCCTGTCGTCGTGATATATCTCGGTTCAGTTGTTGAGAAGAACTCCGTGCTTCTCTGTGAAGACTATCACGTTCCTCCTGTCGTCGGTCAACACGCTGTTCTCGGCGAAGAGTGTCAAATTTCTCTAGGCGTTCAGCGAGATTTTCTTCGCGCTGCTGTCTTTGAAGACCGTCGCGTGTTTCCTGTCGCCGATCGTTTTGGTCGTCACGTTGCTCCTCTCTTCCATTGCGATCTTCTCTCGTCGGTTTTTCTGTCAAATCTCTTTCCA
Source organism: Drosophila lacertosa (assembly GCA_004143845.1). Lineage (NCBI taxonomy): Eukaryota > Metazoa > Arthropoda > Insecta > Diptera > Drosophilidae > Drosophila > Drosophila lacertosa. The sequence continues at coordinate 34,907 of SCDZ01000452.1, read as the reverse complement.
CCCTTTGCATCTCCACTCGATTAATTCGCCTTTCCATTCGCTCGGTATCTACACGGCTGAGTTCGTCGCGCTCTTGTCTCCCAGATACTTCTCGTTCTTCCCGTCGGAAATCAGCTCGATCAAGACGAGAAAGTTCCTGATGGTGATGATCTTCCCGCTCCTGTCTTCGAGAAAACGCTGTGTTATCTCGTCGAAGTTCACTTTGTTTGCCCCTTTGGAGATCGTCTTGTTTCTCTCTGCGACGGTCCTCGCGTTCATCACGTCGAACAAGATTGTCTCGTCGAATTTCCCTGTCATTGATATTACGTACACGATCCTCCTGTCCCTGTCTTCGTGATTCTTCCCGTCGCATGTATACTTGGCTAACTCTCCTTTCCACTCGCTTCGCATCCACACGTTCCAATCGTTCCTCACGTCGGAGACCATCAAGTTCTTCACGTCGGAGCTCGTCTCGTCGCTCCCGTCGGCCATCACGTTCTTCGCGTCGCATATCACTACGATCGGCAGTACGAGAATCTATCTGCAGACGGTCTTCACGGTGCCTTTGCCTCTCTTGACGAATTTCATCTTGATCTTGTCTTCGGGAAACATCTCGTTCCTCTCGTCGCAGATTATCCCGTCGGGAAAGATTGTCGTCGCGCTCTTGTCGTCGTTCCTCTCGACGAAGTTCAGCGCGTTCCTCTTGTCGGAGATTATCTCGTTCCTGTCGTCGGAGATCATCTCGAACTTCTCGTCGGGAAAGATGGTCTTCACGCTCTTGTCGTCGTTCCTCTCGACGAACATCAGCACGTTCCTCTCGTCGGGAAAGAATCTGCGCCTGGTCTTGTCTTCGGCTTATATCTCCTTCCTCTCGTCGGAGATCGGTGCGTTCCTCATTTAGGAAACGTACATCCTCCCTTGGAAGAATATCGCGTTCGACTCGACGAAGTTCAGCACGTTCTTCTCTTCGATGATTATCTCGTTCCTCACGTCGTAGATCATCTCGATCTTCTCGTCGGGAAAGAAAGTCTTCACGCTCTTGTCGTCGTTCCTCTCGACGAACATCAGCACGTTCCTCTCGTCGGGAAAGAATCTCCGTCTGGTCTTGTCTTCGGCTTATATCTCCATCCTCTCGTCGGAGATCGGTGCGTTCCTCATTTAGGGAACGAACATCCTTCCTTGGTGAAATATCGCGTTCGACTCGCAGAAGTTCAGCACGTTCCTCTTGTCGGTGACTATCTCGCTCCTCTCGTCGGAGATCATCCCGAACATCTCGTCGGGAAAGATGGTCTTCACGCTCTTGTTGTCGTTCCTCTCGACGGAGATCAGTGCGATCTCCTTGTCGTAGACCATCTCGGTCTTCGCGTCTGGAATGAACGACCTCACGGTCTTGTCTTCGGTATACATCGCGCTCTTCTCGTTTCAAATTAGTGCGTTCCTCCCTTGACAGATTATCACGTTCCTCGCGACGAAGCTCAGCGCGTTCCTGGCGTCGGAGATCATCTCGTTCCACGCGTCGGGAAAGAACGTCTTCGCGACTTCGGCCCTCCCTTCGCAGATTATCGAGATTATCGATATCCCTGCGCGACACATCAGTGCGTTGCTCAGGGCGGAGATCATTTCGGTCCACTCGGCGCGATAGATCCAGTCGTCGAACTTCCATATGAGCATCTAGTCGTCCTGACAGCTCAGATTCCTCTCGACGGAATGAACGTTCATTCTGCCGATTGTCCTTCAGATCCAACTGTCTGGTGAGGTCCTCTAGTTTTTCATTGCGTTCAATTGCCTGTCTGTACACTAGATGCTCGTCGTAGTCGTCCAACTCATTGCGGCGATCTTCCAACCGATGCAGCGGCTTGGATGGACACTGCTGCTGACGAGCGCTGCATGCCTGGTTATCAGCGTGGGCTAGGTTCAGCGTGCCCAGCTGGAGAAGTAGCACAAGAATGTTGAGCCTAAGCCATTGTGGATTAGCAGCCATTCTCGAATTGTTGTTACTTCCAAGCGGAGTTGTTGCTCTCAGCTATCAGTTGTTAGCACCGGCGTCGGGTTTGGTTGCTTCTCTGTAGTTGGTCTGTTACCTCAGTAAGGCTCGGAACTTGAATGACTTACCCAGCTCTGACGCTGCCTTTTTATACAAAATGTGCGCCTAGAATTCAGTGGAATAACGCCCACGCAGCGTTGGAGACGCACATTTTTTGAATGAACCTCAATTTCCCATTGATTGATTCAATTTGGCTTATCGCACATGTGCACCAATGCGCTTTGGCCAGGCCAGCTCCAATCTCCGCTCAAGTGGGTCTAATGCGTTCGCTGAGGCTCGTTTCAATCTCAGCATTTTATGAATGAAATTCAACTAGACCAAAAGGCGTCCTGACGTCATTGATGATGCCTGTGTCCCAAAACCGCTGGCACAATGGCCAATTGTTTCCCATGCTATAAGAACCCTGCGACAATGTGACCAGTGCAAATACATCCATGTATAGTATATGGGTTTCTGCTGTATATGGGTTTCTACAGTAATTGCATTGCTTTGAAAGACGCAAACGAACCAAGAGATTAAAGCCGGAAACGTCGGTCTACCAAATAATGCCAAACAAATATATGAAATCAGTTTTATATCATAAAATGAAAAACGAAATGAAAAACGTAAGAAAGCTAATGTTAAATGCCTTAACGTTGCCCCCAGGGTAGCTTCTAGTCAAGCAGTGACGGCGCATCTGTGTTTCCTTAAACTTGCTGGCACATGCATAAATAATGCCTAATATACAGCCTGCTACGGATTGGAACGGAAAAGAATCCTCGAGCGTGACGTCAGGGCTGTTCAGCAAACGGGCGAGTCCTGTGCCTTGGCTGTGTGCACAATTGCGATAAGAGTGTTTCCAATCAAAATCGAATTAAAGTGCAATGAGCAATATGCTGGCGCAGTGTTGGACAAGCGCTAAATAAATGAATTAGGTTAGATGCGCATCTGGGCGTAAAATTGTGTACAAGCTAACACAAATGGGACCTAAAACGGAGGCGTTGCCGCTATAAAAGGCGTCACCCGTGGCGGACTTGTCTGACAGTCGTGTCCCGGCTGGGGGCCAGGCTGGAGTCGCCGCTCCAGGCGGCGTCACTCCCAGGTGAGTAAAGTAGATGGACGACGTCCCAAAAGAATCCTTAAACTTGATCATATTTTTTGCAGCACTACGACACCATCCGATCAAATGACTACATGAAAATCACCGTTATGGAAAATCTATAAGAATTTCCGCAAAGAAATTTATCTTCTATTTACTCACTTGTTGGAAATTTAGTACAGTTCCAGTTGTAACCATTAATGATATGGCCCGTTATGAATGTACGTTAACTATATAACCACACAACAACATACATATATAAACATACATATATACCATATTATATAAACGTTAATTGATTAATCTTAACGGTCAAATGCCGTAGTTAAATGTTGCTGTTGTTTGGGATCGTATTGTCAACAGATTGTCTTCTTGTCAAGATTCGATTAGCACTTGATTATATTCAAAATCAATAATATTATATATTTATATATCCATAAAAAATGTACTTAATCGCATTTAGCAAGTGTTATTGTTCTATCTACTTATGTATGCCATGCCTATAAAGACAACATACAGGAAGCACATTTGATAATATATAATAATAATACTAATCGTGTCCAAGTTAGGCACTAAGATATGTATTCTAACTAAACTTTCAACCACCTATACTCGTAAATTGCAAAATAAATATAACCTACATATGTAGTATGTGTTGAGCAAACAAAAAAAACTAAAATAATTGCTTTTACTTTTAAGAGGTTAAGATGTCCTTTTCCGTAATGAAAACCATCTATTCCAATTATTGCTAAATCTATTTCATAACATTTCTAATCCAATCAATATGTTTCTTTAATTTAATAAAAATAACATACCCAGTTTTTTTGTTTATTTTTAATTTTAAATCATTATATTGTTATACTCTTTACAATTATTGCAATTTCATTGTTTGTTACACTTTCAATGCTTTTTGCTGCGTTGCCATTTTTTAACTGTCTTAATGTTTGTTCTTTATTTATACGCTTTTAAATATTTGTGTGTTGACTTTGGTTTAAAATAAGTAAATTAACAAAGTTGCGAAATTGTTGCTAATTGTTTGATTGTTTTCTTTAATAAACAGTTAAGTCATTTAAAATATTATTTCTGTTTTTGTTGTTGTTGTTATTGCTGCTGCTGTCGTTGTCAATATTGTTATTTAAATCGTGTTTAAAATGTAGCACAATGTAAATTTTTGCAAAATTTTAAATACAATTTATTAATAAGTTTTGAATATGCATTTTTGTATATTTGTTTTTTAACTGTGCGGCTATTAATTGCTTTAATTTTCATTTCATTTTTGTGTTTTGTACATTTCTGTTACTTTAATTCAATTCAACAATGTTTTTATTTTAACAATAAACTTAATAGCTTCATTAACTTGGTTACCAATTAAAAACTTCTTACAAATAAACAAATTTTATTAAAAACACATTTAAAATTTCACTTGTCCAAAGTGCGTCTTAATTAGAGTGAGAAAGTGATAGTTATAGAGAGAGATAGAGATAGAGAGACAGTAGTCGGGGGAGTTGGCGAGTAAGATACGTGTGTGTGTGTGTGTGTGCGTGTTTTTTTTAATCTCATTTCTCAACAAATTTGTATAATTTTCTATTTAATAATTATTATTTGCTGTGATATTTGTTAAATTTTATGCCTTTAGCGGCTGAGCTTTAACAACAGTCGTCGATTTTTTTATTTTTTGTTTTTGGATTTGTTTCTCATAGATTATATAAACAAATTTAACATTAGTTTCTCCGCTCTATTCAATTTGATTAAATATCATTTCTCATATTAGTATGATTGCAATTAACATTTGACTTTGTTTATATTCTGCTTACAATATATATCATTTTCATAGTGAGTTTATAATTTGTTGTTCTTTTTAAAAAGTTGTTAAATTTTCTTTATTTATATAATTTTGTTGCTAAACAAATCGATTGCATGCCCGTTTTGGCTTTGTTTATTCCTTTTTAACTATAAATTTTGATTTAAAATACGTGTTTTGTTCGTTCTATAAATTTGGTTGTTAATTTCTAAAAAATACATCGTATATATGTACGTGTATATATGTATGTATATATTATGCTCTAAATTAGTTTAAAAAAAAACTGAAAATGCCTGCATTTTATAATCATAATCATACTATACTTGTAATTTTTTGATAATAGTAATCATCATTCAAACTGCATTGTGGTAATGTTCGCTTTGGCTTCTAACTTTTTCACAGACTTAAATGTTAATATTTATATGTGTATTTATATAATAATAATGATATACTTTTAATGGTTGCATACGACAAGCACAACAGACTTCATATATTTCATATTCATACGTAACTAGTTGGCTGTCTCATAAGATACACTACGTTATGTCATTAAGAGTAAACAATTTGCTGCTGACTGTCAAAACAAAACATTTAAGATTTAAACTATTTGTATAATTGATGTGTGTAAAATGAGCGTGGTTTCATTTTGTTGTTCAGTTTGAAATGCAATTAATGTGTTAAGGCTATGCAAAAGATTTATATATCATCGTTTGTGTAATGCGCTCAGTTGTGTAAACTATACGATTTTAAATTAAAAATTTTGTCGGCTCACTTTAGTAGCCTCACTAGCAACGCTTTACATTTTTATATTTTCTTTTTGTTTTCACTTCTCTGTTTTGGTTAACAGGAGTGTGGAATTAATTTACTTTTTTGCTGTCGGAATTATGCCTTAAACAACTGGGGAAATTCGTTGGCTATTTCGCGCACCAGCTGCTGATCGGATGCGCTGCATTCGGTTTCCTCGCAGAAGATGCGCGTAAAGATTTTCATGAGGTCGTGTTTCCGATGCTGATGCTCCTGGTAGTTTGTGTTGCGTAAAATGCGACGGCACAGCTCTAAATAACACGGACGTGTCTGCCCAACAAAAGAAATGGAATAGCGATATGAGCAACATGCATTAAAACTTCTATTTGCAGACACTTACCGCACTGCCCGCATCCAAGTCCGACAGCTGACGCACAACAATATCAATTAGCACCTTAATGTCATTCGTATAAAACATGCCGGCCGTATCGGGGTGACTGAATATGTCAATAAACATACGTAGCACCGTGTTCATATGTTCATTGTGATGCTTTAGCAGACGCGTCGGATCATCTGTCAATACGGAAAGCATTTATATGAGTATAAGCACAAAGGTAATACTACCTAGTTAAGTTGCTTACCCTCGCGATTGAGCAGCAGCAACAGCTTCTCGGTGAATACTTTGGCTGTGGGCAAATTCTGCATGGCCTCAATGATCACATTGACCGTGTGCTCACCGAACTGTTGATTAAATGCAAGTATAAGCGCAATTACCATATCCACCAGCACCTCCGGATTGTTGCCTTCGACAATTTCCAGCAGAAAACTAGCAAAGTGCACGCCCAAATAATCTGTAAATATTGATTAAACATAATTACTTTAAATGTTTGATATCGTTTCTTATAAAAACCTGTAAGCATGATTATTATAATAATAAAATACAACAATGCAATATAAGATACATAATATATATGCCATAATAATTCGGTGTATTTTCATGTACAAAAAGATAATAAACACCTTCTGATATACGAACTCGATTTTTCTCGTTTTGCCCTTAGCTCGACCAAGATCCAATTGTAAATGAATTGGTTTTAGCAGCTTAAGCTATTTGTCAAGTCTAATGCAGGACGGTTGCTGTGGCCGGTTCAATAGAATTTCATATTAATACCCATTTAAATATTAAGTTACTATTTTGATTACACATAATTCCAAGTCTATGGATAAAACGATTATTTCCTAATAGAATTGACTAAAAAAGGCGACAGTTGAAGGAACTCAATTGAAAATTTGACAATTTTGTTCTGTCAGCGAATTCTTAAATATGTTTTAAATATATAATATTATTATAGAACGCACCCTGATGATTCACCGGCATGAGCTGACCCAGCGAAAAGATGATGGTTAACATTTTGACCAGTTGCTTAAAGCGATCCAAATTGGAGAAGTTCGTCTTCATATCTTCCACCTGGTCGAAAGATTGAAATTATTGAAAGTTTTGTAATCAATTGGTTGCCATGGCACGCTTACAATCTCCAGGGGCAGCACCGAGGTTAGAAGTATATCAACAATAATGTGGTCCAAGTGGCAGGCAGCAGTGAAAGTCTTAAGCAACAGTTGTTTGATGGACCAGCGCGTCTCCATCTGATAGTATTGCACCAGATTGATGAACATCTGATACTGATCGCACGACATCTCATAACAGCTGATGTTCTCATCAGCGTTATTCTGCAAAGTGAATATCAATAAAATATTTACTAATACTATTACTTTTCGGTTTTGTCAATCATAGAAATCTCAATATGAGAGCTTATATAACTCCTTTATAGTCTTCTCTATAAACTTACCAGTATCTCGACCAGCTCCTCGAGAAACTGTATAATGTCCTCCTCGTCCTCATAGAGCATCCAGGTGCGCTGCTCCGTGTCGTTCTTGCAGTCGGCCAGCTGGGCGAACAGATATTGCAGCCGCTTCGAGTCGTGCGTAATGCCCAGCAGCTCTTTGGGTGTGGCCACCTTGCCGGTGACGTGCACAGCGACCGCTTCCAGATAGGGATTGATGGCGCCGTTGTACAGCTGCTCCAGGCTGGTTAGCACCACGCGCAACGCCTCGCAGGACAAATCAAAGCTAAGATTTGTGTTGCGACGCAGTGCGTCCACAATTTGATAGACGTCGGATGACTCCACTTTTAGCTGGCCGCGACCGTTGCCCATTGCGCCGGCACCAGCATCCTGAGCGCCGCCAATGCGATGCGAAAGCGAGGGACTCTCGATGCTATCGTCCAGCGCCTGGCTGTTGTCAACGCAGCCATTGCAGCCGTCGTCGCTCGCCTCGGACTTGTCGGGCGCACTGTCCGCGCCCTGGCTAAGGCTTAGGCTGAGCTGCTCGTCCTGGGTGGATGTGGCGCACGGACTGCTGCCGTTGTGTGGCTTGGACGAAGCCGAATGGGCTGAACCCGTTGGTGCCGGTCCAGCTGCTGTTGCTGCTGTGGCTGCAGCGGCCGCTGCCGCCGAAGAGTTTGAGGCAACACCGTTGCTGGCACTAAGCTGGCTGGTCTCCTTGTAGGTGGTCACCACATCCTCGCTGGTGGTCGTTGTTGTCGTTGTCGTCTCCGACGGCTCTGAGGTGATGCTGTTGTCTTGTGCCACATCCGAAACGCACGCGGCCACCTTCTGCACCTGTGCTGCGGCTGCCGCCGATGATGCCGCTGATGCAGCTGCTGCTGCTGCTGCGGCAGATGTGCTTGCCATCATTGGAGGCGCTGGCAGCGGCTGCTGCTGCTGTTGCGGCGTCTGTATGGTACAGCTGCTGCTCTGTAGCTGCATGCTGCCCATGCTGGGCGACTCGGGCATCATCGACTGCGGCACACTGACGCCCACCGCCGGGCTAGACATGCTCTTCTTGCTCATGTCCAGGCGTTGCGTGGCAGGCGGACTGTTCTGTTGCGATTTCTGCTGGTGCGGATGCGTGTGCGAGTGCCGGTGCGAGTGGCTGTGGCTGCCGCTCAGCTGCTGCTTGTCGCTGTAGCTGTGCGAGTAGGACAGCGATGAGTCACCATCACGCTCCGAGCTCTCCTGTCGGGTAAAATGCAAAATTGATATATCGATTGCATACTTAATAGGCTGCCAATTTGCAAAAGGCAATCGAATTTGGTCACAATTTGTCACATGGTAGATGAAGACATGGCCAACCCCACAATGTATTATATATTCTTGATTAGTATTAAGAGTCGAGTCAATATTTGTTTGTAAGCCATCGTCCTTCTGGTTTATTATTTATTTACTATTTAATTGGGTCACGTAAATTGCGGCCCCCAGGTCCCATGGTACCTTTCACAACTATTATGTATCTACTATATCTTTTTATGAACATATCTTTCTGGCATTTAACTAGTAGGACTTGAACCTGGCGTGACCTAGTTCGATTCTCAAGTGTTCTTTTATTGTGCCCTTCAGTAGTTAATCTAAGGTTTTATTTAATTCATTTAATTTGCAAGCATGCTTTGGTTGCAAGATTAAGAGCCCTCATTTTTTTAGTAGAGTCTGATAAAATGAGTTTTAATCTGGCTAGTTTGTCAGCTATCTCATTTCTAATATGAAAATTGATATAGGTATATAACCAAACTGGACCAAACTATTCAATTGAGAGCTTTAGATTATCACTGTGCTCCTTACACATCAGAAAAGTCTTACTATATAATCGCACATCCTTCATATGCCTGCAAGGGTATTTAATCTAACTCATCGTAGTGTTTACTTTAGTTTTCTTTACCGCATATATCCGCTCCATGGTAAGCTTCTTCTCGCGCAGCCTGTCGAGCAGCTCATCCTTGGACATGATGCCATTTATCTCTGGCTCAGTACACTTCTCCAGCGACTCAATCGACGAGTTGAGAAAACTGATGAGAAAATCATGTTCCACCTGCATACAAGAACGGAAGTATGAAGAGAAAGGAGAATAAGCTCGAGTTGCAGTTGAAACAGACGTTGGCACTTTACCTTAATCTTCATTACGTAATTGGATGGCACAAAGCCGATGTTGCCCTTCATGCTGACCACCTGCCACCAGTTACGCTGTCGTGCCGACGTCTGATAGAGTATAAAATATTCGCCCTCATCGAAACTGATCGTTTTCGGATAGACCGCCTGAAAATCGTAGAGTGCCTTCAGCATTTCGATGCCGTTGCCAATGTCGATGCCGCCGCCGGCGCCGCTGCTGCTGCCGCCAACTGCGTCAGTTGCTGCTGTTGTTGGTGTTGTTGTTGTCGCTGCTGTTGCTGCTGCTGCTGTTGTTGTTGTGGGCGATGTTGGCGCTGTTGCTGCTGCTGCAACAAAATACACAAAAAGTTTACTCTTGTTTAATATTTTTAACAATCATTAACATTTACTGCAAAGGGGCGTTAACACACACACACACCGCGAAACGCAGCGAAGCGTATTTCGAGTTGGAAGCGTTGCAGGCGCCTGAGCTCTTGCTTTGTGCTTGCGGCCCTTCCTGGCAGCCAGGCGCTAAAAAGTTCACTGCCGAGCGGCCAAACTGCTGACGGACGCTTTGGCCGTGCACATCCGCACATCCGCACACACACACAAACACACACACGGCGAGCTCAAAGCACGAGCTCAGAAAACCGAACGGCGCCTGCAGGCGACAGCAATAACAGCGGCAAAAAGAAGCACGGTGAAAGCCAAAGAAATTACCACACAGCGCACAATGCAATTTTCATATTATATGGGCCTATTTAATTTACACACGCACGCACACACACTCCCAAATGCAATAACAAAGCGAAATAAAATAAGAAAGGAAAAGAGGAAAAAATAAAACCATTTCAAAACAGGACATACCACGGGCAAGCTAAGACACGCTCCCTTACAGCTTACGCTCACGCGCGCGCTCTTTGTCTCACTCGCGCGCTTGCTCTTGCTCTCCCTTCAAGTAGCGCTCTCGGCATTTTGTATCTAACCCATTTAACTGTCAATTGCTACTGCGGCCATTGTCACCTGCATCACTACAGTCGCCATTGCACACACACACGCTCACACAACACATGCACACAGTTACTTAGAGGCACATATACGTCGGCAAATTTGTCAAATGTTAAAACAACCCACTTACCCATATTTTGTTTTTTTCAGCACACCCTGTTTTCTTTTCCTTTTTTGTGCTGTTTGCTGTTTGCGCTGCGCGCTGTCTTTTTTACGTATTAGTCTTTTTATGCCTGTTCCAGTTTTGACGTTTGTCGTTTCTGCCAAGGACGTTACGTTTATTCGACTTATTGTTACACTTTGCGCCACTTGGCAACACTGTCTGCTGCCGCTACTATTGTTGTTGTTGGTGTTAATGGGCGTTGTGTGCTTGGCCGTGCAGAGGAGATTTTTTGTATGCAACACTTTATGGCTATCGCTTTGGGCGTATTTCCGTATATCTCATAAATATGTGCACATGTATGTTTGCGTATGTGCTACGTTATTTACAATTGCAGCTTGGCCCCTGAAGTTTGCGTTTATTTATCACTTGTTGTTGTCACTGCTTGCAGTTGGGAAGACAGAAAAGCGGTCGCTCAGCTTTGCCAGACATATCCAATAATCAAACAATTCGCCTGTTGCCCTGCAAAAGCTAGCTCAATTTGTTTTAGCGGCAATAAATTCCAAATTTGCCGTGTTAATTTTTTGGCATAGTTTTTGCCCGATTTCCTTGCCTGCACAGATTATGACTTCTACTCTCATTACGTACTCCAAAGAGCGATGCACACATACATGCACGTATGAGACGCCACTATTGAAAGATATAAAGGTTACGCAAGACACAGTGCCGTTATGCGGCGCTGAAACGTGCGAAAGCGCGATTTATGAACGCGTGATGTCACAAATGAGCTTTATGCTTTGTTTACATTATTATGCTAACATTGGTACGCGTTAAGTTTTTATCTATTTTAAAATATATATTCAGATACTTATAACTTTTGGAGAATTGTGGGCGTATAATTATGCCAGGGATTTGGTAATATGCTCAAAATATAATTTATTTGATATATATAAAGATATTAAAATTTATGGCGATTTTAATTGATTTTTCCTGTTGCTGATTTTAAAATTAATGATTTCTGCATATAAATGCGAATTTGTAGCAAGTAACATGCTATTTCCGTGCGTATTTACTAGATAAACTATATAAAGATTTTCATACAAGTGCACAAAAAATTAAGCAATTGTGACGTCACACAGGCAAGAGCACAGAACCCTTAACACAATCTGTATCTCTCACAATCGTGGTTGGCTGTCAATGCGGAAGCAGAGTAAAAGGATTTAACAGAGCGCCGCATGTAAATATACATTGTACATGCACACGTATGTATGTATACCCTTGTACTCCACCCAAAAGCCCACGAACACATACTAGCAGAGATTCGCTGACACCCTCTCACGGCAGTGCACTTACAGGGTAACGGTATTTTCTTCGTGTTTGTTTTGCTCGGATTGCGGAATGTGAATCACAAAACAAATAACATAGTTGCACTGACAGACGCACAATAAGATCCTTTGATAACATGCAATGGTTCTCTTTATTGATAAAACCCCTCATTTACAATTAAGCTCTAGCTGCTGTTCACATACGATTTCATTATTTAATCAGTCGATTTGCCAGTGCATCGCCAATTATACATGTGGACATTCTCACATACACAAAACGAACGGGTCAATGCTGATTATTTGATGCACTGCGTGGACATAATAACGTAACATTTAAATACACACGCACGCACACGTTGTCTGCCAAAAATAAAATTAAATATGTATATGGCAATTGAACGTTAATGTGACTTTCAATAGCATGTAAACAAAGCGAATGAGAAAAACAACACAACTACCGGAATGTTAGTCTAACAGGGGGTCTTTATCAGCGCAACGCGAACGCAGAATGGAGCAATGGCAACGCAGAATGCGTTAAGCTTAAACATGTACGCTGTTTTACAAGCAAAAAGAGCGTGATAAAGTATATTAATCCAATTTATTTAAATCAAACAAAAATGTATAGAAATTTGCTGCAAACGATGTTTTTCTCTCTTTATTTGCATTCAGTAATTGGTATACATATGTAGATAATATTATGCACTTGATATTATCAAAATACTGCTGGCTATAATGCCCAGGGCTGGCAAAAATAAATATCGAACACGAAATTAATAAAACTTTGAAAAATTATACAAAATTAAATGCTGTGCTCAGTATATCATGTGCCAGACAATTTTCAAGTGCAAGTACATATCATTTAAATTGGCTAAAAATATTGTTAGAAATTTCATTAACTTGTTTTTTTATGTATGCGTGTATATAACTATATTTCTGTTTTTTACTTTTGTATAAGTACAATGTGAAAATTTAAAAAATTTAAATACTTGGTATTATATATTTTTTCGAGTCAATTTAATATATATGTATACGGTATATGGTGTAATTTTTTATTTCTCCATTTATGCTAGTCTAGTAAAAAGTTCATTGTTTCCCTAACTTTTGCACCACTTTCTCAATATATAGATATATATTTAAACCTTTTCAATGTTCCTATATATGTGTATGTGTATGTATAGATATATATTTATATTTCTGTCTTTCTCTAATCATAAGTCTAAATACAATGGTTGATATCCTTTTATTTAAGAATATGAGATGTATTTCTCATTCAGAAGGCATTTTATTTATTGAGAAAACAAAAGCGTTTGCATATATGTATATGTGTGTGTGTATGTTTGTATATATGTATGTGTGTATTTGTACGTACAAAACGGATTTTTTTTGTTTTTTGCATAAAACAGTTATAAATATATGTGTATATAAATTTGATTTGATTTTTTTAATACTATAAGTTTGATTTTTGTTTTCTTTTTTATAAATCGCATTGTTTATTCTCATATAGAGCACAACAAATTAACATTTAATCAAGTGTCAACAATAGTTTACTTCAATTGGTGTTGTTTTTATTTGCGGTCACACAATATGATAGCAGTAAAAATAATTATAATAATCATAATAATAATAAGAGTGTTCGTGATACAATTACACACATACATAATAAATAAAAATAGCATTTTCTTTTATCATATACATATACAAATTTAATAACAGCAGGCCACAGGTTGTAAAAAGGAAAATATAAATTAAAAAAATATATTTGAAAAAACCAAAAAATGTTTTATATATATATATATGTTTATATGTATACATATATTACAACTCGGTTTATTTTGAACTATTTCGTAATGGTTAGGTAGGGGTTTGTTGTTGTTTGTTTTTATTGCGTCATATGGAACGGCACTTTATTGAGATTTTGCTAACTGCGCTCGACCCTTTTCTATTGCGGGGTCATCCAACGCAGCTTGTTTTATTTTTTGTTTGTGGCTAACATAATCATAGTAATAATAATACAAACGTACATATATATATATATATATATAAATATATATAGATACATATATACATATATAGATATATAAAATATAATAAAATAAGAATTGAGGAAATTGTTGAAGGTTAAAGCATATTATTAAACTTAATTAGCCAGTAGTAGATTGTAAGAATAAGAATAATAATTTTTTTTTGTTTGCTTCAAGAGGTTTCCTTTTCTTTTTTTTTGCCTTTTCTTTTGCAACTAACAGTACACGCCCACCGCGCCCACCTGCGACTGCGGCTGTTGCAGCCCTGCTGCTCCCACACGCAGCGTGACCGCTAGTTCGTACAGCCATTCCCTTCCGCTTTATATATAGTTATATATTTTGTAACAACCCGACACATCCCTTCCTTATTTTCTTCTTCTTTTTTTTTTTTTTGTTTGGTGCTCTTTTTCTCCTCTCGTTTGCGTAGCGTATTTAGAAAAAAACAAAATGATTAGAATTATGCTACAAAAATAGTAATATTGATAAATATTTGCAACACGCCCCCCCACACCCCAAACGCCACCGTCGGCGGACCCATGCCCAATGTGTGTGTGTGTGTGTGCCTGTGTGTGTGTCCAATTGCACTCCACTCGTCCACAGCTGGCCAGAGGCGTCTGGGCCCGATCCGATTCGCGCCAGCTTCAGCGCCTGGCTTCACATGCGCAGTCCGCAGCGAGCGTTTGCCACACAATATATATGTATATATATATATATATATATGCATATATATATATATACACATATACATATATATATATATATATATATATATATATATATATATATATATATATACATATATATACATATATGTATATGCCATGTATGTTGTTGTTGCCTTTGCTGTTGCTGTTTGTTGTTTATGTGTGTGTTTATGTTTTGTTACTGGTTGTGTTGTTGCTGCGAATTGCTTCAGCGCGATCATTTGTCCTCGCAGCAGCCAGTCTTGGCCAGCTGCTTCTGCAGCGCGGGCGGAATGAAATCTTTCGTCTTGGAATGATTGCCCTGGCCGAGCAGTGCCGGCTCCACTTGCTTACCCTCCTGTATGCGCTGTATGCACTTTAGCAGATCATAGTTAATTTGATCGCTGACAACCGAATCTTTTCTGTAATGCAAATGGAAAAACGTTAAAAGATACTATTCCATTAAAAATTGCAATAATTTTCAATTGAACTCACTTGTAGTCCGGATGGGTGAGCACATGCTCGCGTATCCAGGTGGCCGTGGTGATTAGCTCGCCGGCGGCGCGCTTCTGTATGAAGCGCAGATACTGTTCGATGGTGCAGTGCGTGTCCGTGTCCACCTCCATGGACTGCAGATAGCTGCGTATTAGCGGCACCAGGCCGGGAAAAACACCAGGCTGCAGGGGAAGCAATGCAAATTAAATTAACACATTATTTATGAATGGGTTTACTTAAACTAAGATAGCTGCATATCGAAAAAAAATTAAATTGTAAATGTTGTGTGGTTCGATTTTGGGTTTGAACTTTTCCCCGGTTCGAAAAACTATTTAAACCTCCAAAAACAGTTTGATACAAAATTATTTCACTAGGCATTTAAAACTAAAATGCATTAAGCAAGTTTTGATTCGAACAATATTTTCAATTGACAGTCTTATTTGGTTGATAATTTTCTGGTTGGCAATTGCCATAAACTAAAACCTCTGACAAACACGTTACTGGTAAAAGTTAACAAGTAGTTTGGCAAGATATTAAATTAAATATTTCTAAACGACTAACTGCATGTTAAATTTTAACATGAAGAGCGAAATTTTAAAAGTGTATACATATATCTATACTTTGCATGTGCTTAATAAATATTGAATAAGTGAACATGCAGTTAACTATATATTTTCCTAGGGTCTTCTTCTATTATAAACAGTTTAGCGCTGCAGCTCACCTTGCCATTGAAGATCTCATTGATGGTCAGCAGCTGGAACAGCTCGTTCTCCTCATCGTCAGTGTCAGTGTGATCGCTGTCTGTGCCATTCTGCAGGTGACTGCCGTTGATGTTGCCATTGCCATTACCATTGCCATTGCCATTAAGGCCGTTGCCATGTCCGTTCATCTTGGCGCTGCCATTGAAGAGAGGCTCGGCTGGGGCTTTGGCGGTGCCATTGGTGGCGCTGGAGGTGCCATTCAGCTGGACACAGGCGGCACGCTGTTCCGTTGACTTGGAGGATTTGCGGAACCAGAACTTCTCTTTGCGACAAGCGTCGCGCTTCTGGGCCGTCTGCATGTTCTCATCCACCTTGCTGATGGGCGTAAGGAAGTTCAACTGATAGGACAAAATGACGCGTGTCAGCAGGACGACAAAGCAAACAATGGCAGCATTCTCGAAATCGGAGATTTGTGCCTCGCACGGCCGGAACTCGACGCGCCAGCCAATCGAGCTGTTCGGAGGCGGCGGCTTGAAGCGCATCGTTTGCCAGTTGGTCGACTGAATGTTCTCAAAGTGATCCGTGTCCTCCTTATCGTTCTGGTGCACCTTTTCGCTGAACAACGACACGGTGTCCCTGATGAAGAGATGCGCCACATGCTGGGCCAACAGATGATCGATGCCGCCCTCGATTAATCGCTTGTACACATCCTCATCGTAGGTAAGCTTTACATCATTGTACTTGGCGCCCTCGGGCGACAAATACGAATCGATGGAATCGTAACGGGACTTGGCAATACGAAACTTATTCTCGTTCAGCGGCGCCAGGCCGCGCTCCTCTTCGGTGCGACAGTCGACCGACGAACTAATCACATTCCAGCGACAATCCGATTCGGTTAGATAGCCGCGATAAACCGGCGAGGCGGCCGTCAGCGCTAGCATGATGGGACACAGGGGCGCCAGCTGATCATAGAGGCGTCGCGCCTCGGTTATGTTGCACGCCTGGAAGGTCAGCTGCAGGCAGCAGCAGCCCATGCCAAAGCCCATGGCGTCCAGCAGGACAACGTCCGGTTCGCCGGGCGGTGCGCCCTCAACAGGCAGCTTGGTGTTGACATCTTTGAAAACTGAAATCGTAAAGCGCATGTTAGTCAATTCTTACAAATCATATTCAATATTTAAATGTTGGCTTACCCTTCAGTTTGATGGAGACCTTCTCGCCGCGTCGCTTGCGTATGTTGCGTGTCAGCGTCTTGAAGCGTGGATGGCCCGGGAAGATGGCCTCGTCGGGAAAGTAAAGTGATCGGGCCGAGCTAAGCGGATCATCTGGACGCGGCTGATGCAGCGGATACGTGAAATTGGGCGCACCGAGGCGCGGAAAATTCGTTATGGACATCACGCATTCGTCGCTGGCCAGCAGCTCGGTGACCTCCTCACGGCGATATCGCATGTTTGCCTCGACCAGATTGAAGTGGGCCATCAGACCGCCGAAGGGCTTGCCCGGCGTGCCCTCAATCATGTAGGCGCCGTATTCGGGACGCCAGAGCGATTTGACGCCGTTGGGATCGGCCAGTTCCTTTTCGTTGAGCTTGGCCAGCAGATCCTTGGCCTTGAGGGCGACACGCGCCACTTTCTGCTCATCGTCGAACTTAACAATTATGTATTCCACCTCGTCGCCCCACTTGAGTATGTCCCCCTGGCGATCCTTTAGTCTGTGGTACAGATTTATAAACTGATTGATGCCGTGTTCGCGTACATGATCTGCCAGCTTTTTGGTCTCCTCCCAGGATAGTGGATTGCCCTCGCTCAACAGGCCCATTGCTGCAGGCGGCAAGTGTGTGAGAGTGAATAAGAGCAATTGCGATAGAAAGATGGGAAGAGGGAGAGAGAGAGAGAGAGTGATAAAGAATAAGTCACATTGAAATATTTAACGAATTTGGAATTTATAATTGTAATCTTAACTCTAGGCTGACTTTCATTTGATCAGCTACGTTTCAATTACAACTTATCTATATCTCAAAGTTAAAGTTTATTAATTCCTGGTCTTCAAACTCTTTCAAGTGTGTGTCGCCAAGTGAAATCATTGAATGAAAAAAAGCGCATATTTAAAGATTCAAATCGTACACATTAAAATAAACCCACTTCAAAAAAATAATCGGTCAGATAACTGCCAGATTGTCCATGTCCATGTCCGAAAACAAAATAGCCGGCACAGCAACAATGGCAAAGACCTGGTATGACACCTGCTTCCCTCTTAATCAATCGTAAGTTGAACCTATTGAACTTTAATACACAGATCATTGGATCACCAAAACAGGAAATTTGGTAGGGCTTAATTGAAACTTTGAAAATCGCATAGAAAGGCGACAAGTGTAGGAGGCTGCACAGACTTAGTAAGAAAGAGAGTATATCTGTTAAAAATCAATGATAAATGACTTAATAAAAATGGATAACTTTCGGGATAGTATATCTGTATATATCTATTTAACTAAGTAAGAGTATTTAATTGTTGACTTGAAGAAAAACATGTTTCGTCATTAATCAAATGATTCATTTTGGCTCAGGCGATTTTTGACTTCCCTTCGCATCTTACGATTAATACTATTTAAACAAAACAAAAAGAAAACGACTTTTAAAAAACACCGTCTAGCCGCGATTAGATGAATGTCAATAATAATTTCAGTTGCTAGGCTATCATTGGGCGCAGAATTTACAACAATTCGATTGATTAATTGATGCGCAGAGCTAGCAGTCCAAAAGAAATGGGAAATCGATAACGAGCCAACAACAAAAAAGGGAAATCTTTCTAATAAAAAAAAACCAAATTAATCAAATTATTGATAACAGCGCATAGGCATTTGGAATATATATGGTACATAAATATACAGCATATATAATATAAATTGTATTTATTTATGTACGCGTTTTATTTGTTTATGGTCACTTTATTGTATGCACTGTGTGTCTGTGCTACATTTACGTACTCGAAGTGTTTTTGTTATTGTTTTGGTGCTGAGCGACACTTGAATATTATTGGTTGATTGAGAGGTCCTTCACAAACGGAACGGAGATATTGGAGGGACTCTGGGATCAGGCCAACTTGTGCAGGTTTATGGCCAATTCAATTGGCTGTGGCCACAGATACGTTGAACTTGTAGTGCTTACCCTAACAATTCAATATATTCAACTATTCATGTATGAAAATTCTGCTTTAAATTTAGTTGAACTATATTTGTATGAACTAAAGCAAAGCTTTATAGAAACTTAAATTCTTTGGATTACAGACTTGAGAATAGAGACTAAAAAATACAGAAAGTCGAGTGCAGAGCATTGAGACCATTGTACAGAGCCAAGTGATTAGTGATTAGTGAATCACAGACTCATAAGTGTATAAACTTAATTCATCATAACTATAAATGCACATATAAAAAACTAGTTGATGACAAACAATATTAAACTCTTCTAATATTACTTTAGTACCCTAATTAAAGTCAAAAATAATAGGAAACAGAGAGCGGCAGTTAAAAAAAAAACAAAAAACAAATCACTTTAACAAGGTGTAATTGCAATTGAAACTGAAATTAAAGCCGAAACCCAAATACCGAAACGCGAAGAATCACAAGACTAGATTGTTGTCTGATAATTACACTCAATTACGACAAGAGAAACAAAAGAGATATCAAATTAATACTAAAAGAAATAAAAGTTCAGCTGTTGCGACGGTTTAAACCAAACTAGTTGTCAGCAAAAAAAAAAAAAACAAACAAACTTCTTAAGATTTCATAAGAGTTGCGCCGCAAAACTGAACCGAAGTTCGATTCGAACTTACAATTAAATCGCAACAGCAAGCAAAACTTGAAATAGTTAACAACCTTAAAAAGGCACATGGAAAATTAGCTGATTTCAGCATTAATAATCATTGAGATGAATTGAAAAAGTTGTGCTCTTTATTTTTTTAATTGCGATTTCGTAATGCACGCGATTATAGATTATAGATTGTTGTTATGAATAAAGCAACTAAAGCATGAACTTAAATTTAAATTGAATTCAAAATTACACTTTCACAGTTGAGCACATTAATGAAAAATAAAAAGAAATATTTGTTCAATAAATATATACATATGTACCTCGAGTATGTTTGTTGTGCACGTTAAATTTATAATAATAACAATAACAATAACAATAATAATAATAATACTTAGGATACACTATGCCTCTAGACACGGTCCAACTAGAACTTGATCGCTTCACGGCCGAACGACGACTAAATATACCCGCGGCCAGACTCCAGCTTATTATGCAGCGGATGTGGACGTCGGTCGGCCAATGTTCCGTACCGTATTTGCAGCACAGCCACGTCCCTTGCCCCCTCCCCGCTCACAATTGCCACACATGCCCTGCCCCTGCACTAGCCACCGATCAGCGGTAACGAGCAGCCGATCCATCGATCGCTGCTGCGGTTGATGACGCAGCTGACAACAACAACAACAACCACAATAATAGCAACAACAATAACAATAACAATAAGAGAAACCCTCTTTGGGGAAGCGCGCTGGCTTTTATTTTTGGCAGGGTGCAGGGGGGCGTGGTTGCTGGGCTGTTGCCACTTGAAACCATTGATTGCCATTATAATTATTTGGTCTATGTAATTTATTATGCATATTTAATGCCAATAACAAAATAAATACTTTTTATGAAGTGTTATTTACTTTTTATTATTTGTTGGTTTATTTTTTATAGATTTCAATTGTTTTGAGATTTGATTTACCACACTATAAAGATTATAATTAGACGGTGTCGTAATTTGATAGACCATAACTAATGTCCAGTAGCTAGAGCTACATAGAAATCAGGCGTGATACGAGGGCGGATCAAATCATATATTTATTTTAATCATATATATTATAAAGTTAATCATATATATATATATATATATTTATAAATATAATATATAACATCAGGCTGCTGGCTGTCCACACTGTTAAAGTATTTCAAAGAAATCGTTTATAAAAATTGCAAATGATTTTACAAATATGTTTTAAAACAACTTTTAGAAATTAGAAATGTAACTTTCTTTTAATTGTGGTTTATGCACCAATTAGTTAAGAAAGTGACAAGAAGCATTACACAATGCTTCTTAAATTTGACAGGCACTTGACAAAACAATCTAAGGCATAGCTTTCGATTAGCCCCCGATTTGAAAAAAAAAAAGAAGTCGAAAATTCTAGTTGTAAATTTGATTGAAACAAGCTTCAACTGAATTAATTTAAAGCAGAAAGGGATTAAAAATATACATAAATGTACTTTGATTTTTAATATATATATTTTTTTTTTAACCTTGACCGAATATCAATTGAAGTGGCTGTTAAACAACAAATTGGCTGGTGAGTTTACAGTGAATGCTGGTGACTGGTTACCAATGTGTTGGGTGGGTGTTTGGGTGTTTGGGTGGTATGTGGTCAGTGGTTGGAGATATTGGGAACTGTTACTTTGTTTGTTTGGCATCTAGAATGCGGTTGGATTACTATTCGTGGAACGAACAGTGGATCAGCAGCTGTCCGATTACGCTCACAATTGCGTACATTATGCATCAGCTGAAGTTCTCCATAAGATCGAAATCGTATAATTCTGTGGTTCTGGCTGAGCCGCAGCTGCAGCTAATTATAACAAAAATTCCACACACAAACAAACACAGATTGTCATATATAATAGTAGTTAGATATAGGTTCAATGAAAGCCAAATTCGATTTTATGGCCAACAATTAAAACAAATGTTTATTGAGACAGTAACAAGACATGGAAAAACATTAAACGAACAGCAATATATCGGAAAAAAATCAAATAAATAAACCAGTAAAAAAAATCAAAGGAATTATAATAAAAAAAAATAACTTCTGAAATTTATCAATTAACACACAAATAAAACCAATTCGAAATTCTAATAAGAATGAACTAAAAATACGAAATTTAATTACAATAATGTGTTGTTTTTAACACAAGATCGCTGAATATAATATATGTATGTATGTATGTATGTATGTATAGATATATATAGAAGGTGCAAATTACACCTGAAGACAAACAAAAGTTAAAATACTCCCATGAGTATCGACTGTTTTATCTTTTTAAGTGTAATGCTCTTCAGATTACGTCAATTTTCTTACATTAACTTCTGTTTAGGTGTTCAATTATTTATATAAACGTATGTAGTTATGAGAAATTACTACATACAAATAAATATAGTCCATTAAAAGAAATAAAACAAGACAAAAGAGTTTTGAGCTCACGATGTTTAAATACACTTTAATATAATAACTTTATTTGACTACTTATTTACTTAATAGATGTAAGTAAAGAACTAGGAAATTCCATTATGTATAAAAATCAAAAAAAAATCTGTATACACAAAAAATGGTTTCTTTTTACCTTACAAGCGTTGTCTCAAAACTATTATACCCAACACAGAGGCACTTATAAAAAACTACACTCAAGAGTGGAAGTTATCATTTCAAGTAGTTCAACAACAACAACAAAAATTCAGAGCCTGTCAATCAACAATTTCTTTCGATTTCCTTCTGATAAGCCCAACGGGCAAGTGGACTATTTTTAAAGTATTTTTTATATATATATATAGTATATATAAATATTTATTTATTATATGCACTTGAAATGATTTCCTTTAACACTCATAAGAAAAAGAAATCAAACACATTTTACCGTGAAAGTTCTTGAAAGTTAAGGGAAACTTTTAAAGGTAATTTTATTTGACATTTAGTTTTTTTGTGGCATTCTTTTTAAATTTTTATTGGCTTTGTGTTTATCACACACACGTAACATAAACGTGGTAAGCCCAAAACAAATTGTATATGCCTTAACTAATAATAACAAATAAAAGGAAAATAAATAGAAATAAGATAACGGTCGACGCTAAGTACTAACGGCTTGTAAGTCGCATGTTAAGATAAGAGACGCCCGCAAATTGTTTTTACATATTTCGAAGTCCACTCATCGATTTTAATTAGGTATTCAAGCTGTGTGTGGCCGTTAATCAATAACTGCCATATAAGATGCCCAGTACTTTATATACAAAGGTATATTAGTATATACATGTATGTATGTATATATATCTGCATTTGTATATCTGTAGCTTTACTGACCAACGCAATTCGCTTTGCCGGCTAATGCTTAAAAGTTCTGCGAAGTCATTTAAGACAAACGCCACAGTGTGTATGTGTGTGTGTGTGTGTGTTAGTTGTGTGTTTAAACTACAAAAATAGCCAAATGTTAGTGTGAGAGTAGGAGAGCAAAAAAGTAAATGAATGAGTGCATGATTCACCTCTGCGCACGGCTTGAATTTTGTTAATTGCTTTTTTAATTTTCTTCTCTTTTCTTTTTTTTTAATACACTCAGCACCCATAAAATGGATAAGCGACTTCTTGTGAAATTGAGCGATTGCTTTTTGGGCAGCGTATTTGTGTGTCCAACAGGGCCAAGCACGTGATAATGTCAGGTAAAATAAACGAAAAGAATTTACGATAAAACTCCGTCAAATCTCATTTGGGGGTTGTACAAATGGAAAATAGAAAGAATTAGCTCTAACAATTTATTTGTTGTTTTTTTTTATAGAGAATGTCAAATAAGGAAAGAAATGTTTACTAGCCGTGCCAGCAGAAATATGGAATTAGTAAAACTTCTATCTTTTTAAACTTGTATAATCCATTTAAAAATTAGACACAGATAAATAATTACTTAACAATTTTTATAAACTTTTAGAAATTTTTGGCAATATTTGACTATGACAAAATTAGCAAAATATGTCCAAAATAATTGTTTATCATTAACATTGTAACTGAATTATTAAAACATATTTTAAGTGCCAAGTTCTACAAAAAAAAAATTATTTACATTACTTTTTAAAAGCAATAGAAATAAAGTTGATAAATATACAAGTTCTTATCATATGAGTAACAAAATTTAAATAAAAGTCCATCCCAAAAAAAAGATGAAAAATGTGTGCATCTAAGATTATTCTCATTCACGTGATAAGCAGTCGTTTTTTTAATGAGGGTTTTTATTAGATAGACATTAAAACCCCAAAAAAATATCTTTTTATATGTCGATAAACTCTTAAATATTGTGTAATCACGAGCTGTGTACAGGGTATCCTTTAGTTTGTTGCATGTTTAATATGCTTAACTTATTTTTGGTAATTTCTCGAATAAAAATATGATAAGCCAAATAACCGTAACTGAGATGGCGCCCGATAAGAAAGTGTTGTAAAGCAATCGAGATTGGTGAATATGATAGAGGTGTACTGTGTGTGTGTGCGTGTGTGTCTAACAGGGGGTGTGCCTGATAAGCAACTATGATAAAGAAGATGACAGCAATTACAGCACATGTTGTTGTCCGTCAAAATCGTGTTTATATTTCGCCCGAACGGCCCAAGTGGCGTATACGTAATGGGCAAAAGTCGCGAATCAAATGCGGAAAGAAGCAATACAATATCAACATGCAACAGCAAAAGTAACAATAACAACAATAGTCACTTTTCAGGGCCGAAAATGAAATAGAAAACATACAAAGTCTATTGATAGCTAACACATCAATAGATACAAAGAGGCACAAATACAAATGTATCTACATAACGAAATATGCATATAGTATATAAACATATATATATGCATTTATATACAAATATATATATGTCAGGTCTATCTGCAACGGAATGTAAACAAACGGGCATTTTTTTTTTTAATAGGCAATAGGAAATTGCAGTCGTTGCACTTGAAATAATTGCACGCCATACAAGATTACGACAGATTACGTATACGACTCATAAAAACAAGCAAAAATACGAATATAAGCGAAATAAAACGAAAGAAGTGTTCGGGACGAAGTGGAAGAAGGTGAACAATGAATAGGCAGAGAGAACAACTAAGTGTCGGCCGACGACACAAAAATTGCGACGTAATTGAAAATGTAAGAGCCCCGCCGTGCTTAGCGGTCTGTGGGCATTATTGTTGCAAAGATAAGTTATGTTTGGGGCACCCAATAGATGTACCCCAGACATGTGTGCAAATGCACAAATACACAAACACACACACACACACACACATGTGCTTATGTCTATGTCTATGCTTATGTCTGTGCATATGGCTTTTTGAATTTGGCAGTTGTCAATTCAGCAAAAAAATATTCTCAATTCGGATTTATTTTATTTGTGTAAGATGGAAGAGAAAATAACAACTATTGAAAAATTAGACAAATGTTTTGCGTTTCTCTTTCGTTATTTCATTAGTATCGCTTATGTGTGCAATATTTATTTTTGCTTGTCCATAACATATTACACAACATTTATGTTTATGATCGCTTTAATTGAAATCGCATATATATTTGAATAAATAAATATTGAGACTTGCACAATCGCAGCAAACGTTACTCTAGAAAAATTAAAACAGGTTCTTGTATAATTCAAAAAAGATTTTTACAATATTACCTTTTCAATTTTATTTTAGTTAACTTGAAATATATTTTTCATCGATTATTTATAGACAAAACCAAGGATTTAAAAATCGATTGGCTGTATGTTTAATTTATGTTTAATTTTATAAACTGAAGCTAAAGTTAGCTTTAAAGTTAAAATATGCCACAAAATAAAAAACCAATTAACATTAAAGAATATAAATAATATAATAGTATAAATTTAAATGAATGAACAAACTTGTATTGACAAACATATCAAATAGCAACTGAGAAAATAGTTTAATAGCTCATATTTTAAAACTCTTCTATAGATAACTTTTAGAATTTCATTTAAGACTAAAATTATGAAAATTTGGTCATCATGTCTTTAAAAAGAGAGCTTAGCGCAGCTTAAGCTGAGAATTTTAATGAGAAGTTTGGTAATATTTTAAAGTATTTTGTGTTTTTCAGTTATAGCCCAATTAAATAAATTTAAAATAATATTTGTATATGATCATATCAAGTTTATAATAATATTAAATAAAAACCTGGACTTTTGCACTCTGTAAAATATATAAATATGTTGAGTGGGTATTTCACAATTTGATTCAAGTGGGTAAGCCTGATAAATGCTCTGGTAAAAAATGGAAGTGCGGTTGTATTTACCACAAATACTTCAAATCAGATTTATTATCGGTTTGTAGCATTTGCTTATCTAGGCATTCATTAAAAAAATTCGTGCATATATAAATATATTGAGCTATCTGAAAATTCAATTTCATATTGCTGTCTTTTGTCGCCGAGTGACATATTATTTGCTTTAATTATATATATTTTGTGGATGCACAAACAGAATGCGCCTAAATGACAGTCACACGTGTTAGGTAAATTTTTTTTTTCGTGTTTATTGTTTGTTTTGTTCTGTAGTGTTATTAATAACTACAAGAATTGAACTTGATATAAAAATTGTTTTAAGCACTTGTGCAAATGCAAATGAAGATAAAACTTCAATTTATATAAATACGTATTTTATTTAAAGTATTTTGTTAAAAATTTGTTTAAACAGGTTTTTATTAGTAATACGTAGGCAAACCCTAATCGAGAATGTTGCGACTGGGCGATACCTTTTATGCATTAGTTAACTAGATACATTTTTGTAGATGTTTTGTTTACATGTTTTGGTTTACATCTTTTTTTATCTTTTTATATTTTTAAAATGTATCTACATTTATGGTTGTTGCTTGAACTTGCTACTTAAATTCAAATTTAAACTTTTGGAAATTCGAATTGAAAAAATGCATCTGCCAAATTTTCCATATGCTTTTGAAAACTTATCATATTAAAATATACATGTATTTTCTACAGGGTATTGAAGACGATTCTATGCATTTATTTATTGTGGCAATTGCGTAAAAAAGTGTGTAAATAACTTAGAAATACTCCAAATTAAATAGCAGCCCTTACAATGACGCACGGCAAAATTAATTGCAAAGCAAACAAGACGTCATTGTGACAATGGCCTTAAAGAGTATAATAATAATGATGCCAGTGACGCACTAGATCGGATATTTCAATAAATATTATAAAAACAATTACTCAACTGAGGATCAATTCATGTGGTAACCATAAAGAATTGGAGCGCCTTAAGATAAAAGATTTATAAGTACAAAAAAAGCTTTAATAACCATATAAAGTAATTCCAGTTGCCAAAGGCTAATCCGTGTCCTTTTTAAAAAAAAAAAAGATTTGTTTAATGAACTTCCCAAAAAAAAGGTATACTCAATGCAATAAATAAAACTTAACAATAAAAACGAATTTTAACTTATCGCATCGGTTTCCATTTCCTGGCGACGTTACTTAATTAGCAAGGGCAACAAATGTCGCGGCCAAGCGAACAATTAAGGGCTGCAGTGGGCGAGGGGGGACGGGGGTTAATTTGCAGTCAGCTGATGGTTTCGCAATTAACAATTATGAATAATCAACTTAAATGTTATTCATGAGCTTTTCCTATCTAAGGGCGCATTAAAAAAACCCCACTATAGTCTGGATAAAATAATTTACAACGCAGCTTAAAATACGCTTAGATAAGTTAGAAGATAATACGAAGTTTTATGATTAATTAAATATGAGTACACTTGGAAAAAAGCCAAGAATGTGGTACTCTAAACAAAATCTCAAAAATAAATGCTTATTTTGATATTTCAGAGTCTTATGAAAATGGTCTCGAAAGAGTTATAACGAATATAAATGTAAAATAAATAATGAAAATTGCCAAAAAAGCGGCAAACAAGATCAATATCAATGTATAAAAATGGACATGTCCATTTAAACAAAATTAAATGCCTTATTCAAATTTTTTACCAAATTCCATCAAAAAAAGGATTTGAGATCTGCATACAATAGTTCAATAGTATTTATATGTGTTTGTATGTATCAATATTTTAACTAACATTCTCAATTTGCATTTGTATTTCATCACGACGCTCTGCAGAGCATTTGAAATTCGAGAAACTTCCATAGTTTTTTTTCTTTTCATTATTGGTCTCATTTTTCTGCGTCGTCATTTGACATTGCGATTAGCCCAAGAAAGGCGGCGTTTAGTTCCATGGGGGTAGGAGGAGGAAGCATTGTGGCTGATTTGAATGGGTTAATAAATGGCAAGGTCAGCTTTTGCAAACACGATAGATAAAAATAGGCACACTATAACTATACATACATACACGTGTATGCACATATGCTGGGTTATCTGTGTGTTGGTTTTACTGTTACTGCGATAAAACAGAAACGCCACACGGCATTCCGATAACAATCGATCGTGTCTATGCGTAACTGTCATGTGCGAGGCCAAATCGAAGCGCAGTCGTCTCATGTCGTATCGTGTCGTATCGTGTAGTGCCATACTGTTTCGTGTTGTGTCGTCTCGTGTCGTGTTATGCCCCGTCGTGAGTCATGCCGTGTTAGATATTTGTGCTGATTCACGATGATGTTTGAGAGTCTTTGCCATGATATGCTAATTCTCGAATTTGCAAGTGTGTTTGTTGTTCTCTTATCTTTTTAGTTTATGTTGTTGCTGTTGCCGTTGTCTTGTGGTGAAATTGCAGCTCGCATTTGCCTTCGTGTTTGTGTGGGAGCGCACATGCGAAACGGATACTAATACACGAGCACGTGTGCGTACCTATGTATGTATGTGTTTGTAGATCTCCCTCTCTGACGCTCTTTCAGCTTACAATTCTCGCTGAACGATGCTTTTCATACTCTAAGCTTATTAACAATGGGCAAAATGGTTTTGTGGGCATGTATGTAACACATTAAGTATACTTAGAAAAAGCACAAAATATGTACTTTATTGCTTATTACTTTATTGTTTGCAATACTTAATATTTTTTTATATATGTAAATATTTTTTTAAATTGAGTGCTTTTGCCCATAACAATCTATATATTGTTATGGGCAAAAGCACACAATTTAAAATTAAATATTAGATTAACTTTTTTAAAATATTATATAATATATATATAATATATCACAATAAACAAGCACAATTAAGCGTAACCGTCTATAACCATCTGAGAAACTGCAAAAGCTAACGATTTGAATGTTTTGTCTATAGACTCTCATAAGTATACCATGTTTACAATATCCATATCTACATATATAGCTTTTAAATGCAAAAACATGTATAAAAGGTAGTGACAAAGATAAACTAAAAAGATATTATGACATTTCAGAACAGGGTATCTGCTAACAAGCACTGTTGACTAGCGCATATTTAGTTGTTTGTTCTTGTTTTATCGAGTGCCTTGAACTTCACTTCCACTTGTCGAAAAACGGAACCCCCCAAATCCCGTTTCCCATTGCAGCTTTAGCTGATGCATAAACCAGTTTAAAATGTTGTATTTTTTGTTTATCACACGCGACTTGTGCATGAGTAATGGGACAGTGACGTCACAACAGCAGCAGCACACACCGATTATGGTTTTTTATGTATTATTTTTTCAACCTTTATCAATTAGTTAGTGATCAGAAATACAACAAACACGTCTAAAAAGTGACGCTGCTCTAAGCTTAAAATTTGGCAGCATGTGAATGACTTCGCAGAAATGCTCGTAAGATATTAAAAAGTTCACAGTATATGTGTAGATATGTATGTAGGTACATACATATTTTCTGATTAATTTTGATATGATTAAAAATCAAATTAGAAGCTTCCAGGCCAAATGCCCAAGGCCGCCGACGTATGCCAGTCCAATTGGGCAGTGTATACATTTATGCGTGTGTGAAAGCCGGCAGCACGCTTACTTACACACACACATATGCACTCGTACCCATTGGCCATGCATATAAATTGGTATGAAGAGCGAATGTCAAGGTTAGGCACGGCCTGGAACTGGACAGCGGCAAAAACAACAACAAATAGTGCGGCTTGAAAAAGAATCTAATTGTCATGTAATTTACGTACCAGCCAAAAATCAATAAAACAAAAAAACCAATAAATTTACGCACTTAGTCAAGTTTTGGGGAGGCAAAACTATATAGAAAAAAATTGACCACTTAATGTCTAATATATATAATTATATATATGTATACTATACTATATAATTATAAGCTCATAAGAGCTTATAGGAACAGAAGCAGTACTTACCGGCAAATGTAGAA
Source organism: Drosophila lacertosa (assembly GCA_004143845.1). NCBI lineage: Eukaryota > Metazoa > Arthropoda > Insecta > Diptera > Drosophilidae > Drosophila > Drosophila lacertosa. Next base: position 4,837 of record SCDZ01000452.1, on the reverse strand, counting down.
TATTAGGGGAAAAGCAACAAACGTGCGGTCCAATAGGAATTAGTTATTGTTGTTGGAGGCTGTCTGCTCAGCTGTTGCTCTCGCCACCCAAATAATGACCTGTTTGTTGTTGCTGCTGCTGCCGTCGCTCTCGCTCGATGCTCACGTTGTATCTCTGTTGCGCTCAGTGAATCCTGAAAGCGTGTGCGTATGTATGGGTGTATGCTTGTGTTTGCTGCGTAACCGCGTGCTGATGTTTTTTTTTACACACACACGTTTTGATTCCGTTTTTTCGAATGCCGATTCAGAATTTTTTTTGCTGCTTTCTGTCGCTTTTGTTGTTGGTTGTGCAACCAAACGCTGAACTCAACTGACCAGCGTTAATTTCATGTATTTTTCCTTAGTTTTTCCGATTTGTCGCTGCTCTGCTGCTTTTGTTGTTATTGTTGTAATTTGCACGTCTGTTTGTTGTTTGTTTTCTTGCGGCTTATTCTAGTTGATTGTTTTGCCACGATTTCACAATTTGCTTAATAAACAAAAGAAATATGTATACATGTGAATTTAGTAACATCTACATATGTGTAATTTTGTATGTGGGTGTGTGTGTGTGTGCATGTGTATGTTTAAAAACAACAAATGTGCGGGCCGCGTGTTTTTTTTGCTCAATTTTATGTTTCGTTCACTATGTAACTACCGTTACAGCTGCGATGCCGACTGAAGGTTTTTAATAAACGCAAAAAAACAACATTCAATATGCATATGTATGTATAAGGAAACAACAACATAAATGTGCCCTGCAAATAATTTGTTGTTGTATTTATTTAACGTTTATATGTATACACGCTTGTATGTGTGAGTTCTATAATGTGTGAGCAAGTTGTTCTAATTAGAAGACGCTGCTGCCTTGTGTGTGTGTTGTGAATGAGTGTGGGTGCGGGTACTGGCGATCCAATTGCTTACTGCTTGTTCGCCTTTCTGATCAAATCCTCTCAACAAATTTCACAATCCCACAAAATGCACACAATTTATATATATATATATATATGTATATATATATATATATATGTATTTACTAGAATATTCACTTGAAACTCAATTTAAAGGCGGTATACAATTTCCGAAACGTAATTTAAAAATGTTATAATTTTTTGTTATGTTGTTAATTTTGTAGATTTAGCGTAATAAACGGCGAAATTCCAAAAAAAAAACTATAAAACCTGCCACTGCGCGCGGCTATTTATGTAAAAAAAAGTTGTACGCATTTGGTGCATAGCGCTGCCAGATAGCGTGTATGCGTCTAATACACCATGCGGTGTATACGGCAGCCCAAAACAGCTGACAGTGTTGCAAAGCGCTAGCGCGCGCGTTCTAAATTTAAAAACAAAATTTTTTTTTCATATAGTATGTAAAATGATTTAATCAAAGCTAAAAATTTACATTTGCTGCTGCTGCAAAGAGCAAAACTATGAATACAAATTACAAGCTACACCTGCAGATAGAGCACAGCGTGTTCGGTCAGAACGGTTATCACATTGGGCGCCGTCGCAATGCCCAGCACCTCGCCCACATCTTCGTCCAGCGTGACCAAGCTCTGCTTGCCAATAACCACCTGCGGTCCGTTGCGGTTCCGCAGACCGCTGGCGGAGTCGTGCCGCGGCTTGTAGATGAACACGTGGCGATAACTCTCCGCAATGACCGCATAGTCCAACTGCGGACAGCACTCGATGAACTTGCGCTGCTGCTTGGAGGCCTGTACATAGCCAAAAGCATGCAAATTGCCTTCGTGCCGCACGCTCCATTCGTCCGGCCGCGCCGGCTGATAGGCCTGCAGCCAGATGGCCGCATCGACGCCCTGCCGCGTGGCGAACGCTGCTGGAAAGCCCGCGCGCAGGCAGCTGCCAAACAGCGGCGGCGTCGAGCCCATGAAAATCGTATGCGTTACGCTGGATGCCGTCAGGTTAAAGCGTACTGGATGAGAAAGCAAGTGTAGATGCGCATTATTAAGCCAGATGTGCTTTTGTTGTGTACGATCGCTTACCCATTTTAATGTCCACATTGTCTGCGCCCAGTGGAAAATCACAATCCTCCATGGGCTCCTCCAGATTTGGTATGGGCAAGCGCTCGGCCGGCAGCTCGGGCTCCGTCTGCGACTGCAACAGCTGAGGCCAGTGGCCGGCTTCTTGTTTCACAAGCTGCACCTGCAGATGCTCCGCCGCCAGTGTCCACGTTGTCAACTGATCATCAACTCCGGCGTAGAGCGCGCCCTGCAGCAGCTCTTGCTGCTGGTGCTGCACCAGCAGCTCGCACGGCGTGCAGCTAATGTTGAAGTCCTCACGCGTTGCGTTTGCGTCTGCGGCCAGTGAAAAGATCAGCTGCAGTTCTGTCGCCGTTTGCGTCCAGCTGTAGCCATCCGCCAGCCCCGGCCGTGGCTGAGCCGCTGCAGCAGCAGCCGCCGCCTGCTTTTCCGCCTGGGCGGTTTCACGCTGGGCCTGCGTCTGCAGCTCGCCGTTACTGCATACGACGAGAGACTCGGCGCGTGGCTCGAAAGCGCAGTAATAGATGGAGCCCTGGACCTCCAGTTGCTCGCACAGTTTGTACGCCCAGGTGGCCTCTGGCTGCACGTCAAGCGTCCAGCGGGACCAGACCAGCTGCATCACGTGCACGTCCGTTTCGTGGGGCGTGGCGGCGGCACGTCGTTCCACGTGGCCGGCGACCAACGAGATGCACTTGCGCTGCTGCACAATGTCTAGCCGGGCGTCATACAGCACGAAACCGCGCTGCGGTTGCCCGTGCAGGATGGGCGAACGCGTCACCAACTGCCAAGACGAGCCTGGGCGCGTGCGATCGCCTGTCTCAAGCAGGTGATAGGCCAACATGCCGTCGCAGAGAACGCAGTACTTCTCGGATATGAAGCGCAGCGTGTAGTTGTAGTCGCCAGTCAAGTGCTGGTAGCCGTCGCCTTGGTCCGCCCGCTGCACGGCGTAAACGACGCGCTGGGCGCGCGGCTGGCCGTGCTGTTCGTCGTAGGAGCACAGGACCAGCTGGTGGGCGGCGTTCATGTAGTAGGCGCTGTTGCGCGCCCATGGGTCGGCAACGAGCAGATTGTGGCGCGCGAACAGCTCCACGTGCAACAGCGAGTATTGGTTGAGGTGCGGCTCCAGTTTGAGCGGGTTGCGATCGATGGACTGGCGCAGCACGGGCACGGCGTCGAAGCAGAGCTTGTAGCCATCGAAGTTGGGGCACAGCAGGTTGCGGTCAACAGTCAGGTCCACCACCGGCATGCTGCAGGCGTTTTATTTGCGGCTGGGCCAAATCGGTTTTAAATAAACAAAAAATGTTGAAGTTCAATTTGCCAGTGCAGTGTTGAAAAGTGGCGCTAGGTGTGCTGTCATGATAGCGCAATGTTAGCGCCGTATGTTAACGCGAGCGGGGTATGCCGGCATGACACTTTATTGACTTATCCTATCAACTGTTCGGGCATATATTTAATATTATTTTTAAAATAACTAATTGTTAATAAGACAAGCTGATTATTTGGTTTTCTATCAACATAATTTGTTCTTCATTTAATATTAGATATTTGATTGAACTGCGCCCTAGCAAGCGTCATCCCTGCACAGAAACTGGCAGCGCCTATTCGCCTGTTAAACGACGACATACGTGTTCTTTGCAACTCTACCAGGGCAGTGCTGCACAACGCGCGCCAAAAAAAGTGTTGACACGTTGACAGAACATTTGGCCTCAGGTTGATGAAATTACAAAAAAAAATATTTTTTTTTATATTTAGCCAACAAGCGAATGAATTGAACAGGTAAGCGCTGCGGCATTTGCAATTACTGCAAAATGAGCTAACGAATACAGCTAATAATACAAACGGTTCTTTCAGCTGTTAGGCAAATCCCAAAAAAACGAAAAAACCAAAAGCAGCTGAAAAACCAAAGCAATAACTGCAGCAGCAGTAACAAGAACAGCAACAACAAAATGACTACCTCGACGTTGTTGCTTTTGGTGGGAATGGGAGCAGCGATGTTGCAGTGCGGCGCCGCAGTGGAGTTCACCTTCGATTTAGCGGACAACGCAGAGGATTGCTTCTACGAGGAGATCAAGAGCAATACCAGCGCCTACTTTGAGTTTCAAGTGTCCGCCGGCGGGCAGCTGGATGTGGATGTAGTGCTCAAGGATCCGCAGAACCATGTGATCTACACGCAGGATCGGGCCACATACGATAGCCATCAGTTTACGGCAGAGACAACGGGCGTTTATACGGCTTGCTTTAGCAACAAATTCTCGGCTTTCTCGCATAAAATCGTCTACGTGGACTTTCAGGTGGGCGAGGAGCCGGCCCTGCCCGGCGTCGATGAGCACGCCACGGTGCTTACACAAATGGAGACCTCGTCGCAGGCGATACACAAGGCGCTCAACGATATACTCGACGCCCAGACGCATCATCGGCTGCGTGAGGCGCAGGGCCGCAAGCGCGCTGAAGATCTCAACCAGCGCGTGATGATCTGGTCCTCGATGGAGACGGCAGCCGTCGTGCTAATCGGCTTGCTGCAGATTCTCGTGTTGCGCAACTTCTTCACGGACCGCAAGCCCAGCCAGACGCACTACGGCCGCCTCTAAGCAGGCACGCGAGCTGCTGCCGGTGGCCGGCGAGGAGCGAGGAGAAGTGTAGCGCAACCATCTCTACCATAAACATATATCTATATATATATATACTATCTGCATATGTTTTTTTTTGTTTTTGTTTAATTTCTCAATATTCCTTGGCTGATTTTATTGATTGAATTTACCATCCAAAAACACCCATAGCCCCAAAAAAAAAAAAAAAAACAAAAAAAAAAAAAAAAACTATGGT
>SCDZ01000451.1:0-58239 GCA_004143845.1 Drosophila lacertosa | reverse complement strand
TATCGTTTGTAAAATTTGGAAAACTGGAAGGGTTTCAAATCCAGTTTTGAAAGTGGTGAAGTGCGGCACTACTATTATTTTTTGCACAACTGTATATAGTATATATGAAACCTTTGTACCAGAATTTGATTAATGGATTAAATATATAATCAAGTTTATATGAAACAAATATATGATATTCATATATAATCTTTTGTGAATATTCAGTGATATATATTTTTGTTTAATTTATAGTTAAATGAAATCTCTCCAACCAAATTATTTCCACAGACTAAATTGATGATTTGTATGCGATGAGTTTGTTTTTTTTTTTTTGTCAGGCAGCGTGCAACAAAACGAGGCAAGCGACAATCAACAATCCACAATCCAATTAACCGTTAACCGTTAACCAGCACCGACCTGTTGAGGGCCAAAACTGTGGCGCAGTCCAGCGGCGACTTGGGCGGTTTCCTTGTGGCGCCACCGCGTGGCACCTGCAACCGATGAATGCCCGGTCCAAAGGCAGGATCATAGCTAAAGGACTCAGCGCCAATCAACGTGTCCGGCGAGCTGCCGTAAAAAGGCGAATAGGCGTGAATAAAACCCGTCGGGCTGGCGCTAAAAGCCAAATAATTAACGGCAGCTGCGGGCGGAGCTGAACCGCTGCTCAGCGAACGCGGGTGGTGCAACGGGTGGTGCAGCGGGTGGTGCTGCGGACTGTTGCCAGCGCTGCTGCTGCCACAATTGTTGTTGTTGTTGCTGGGTATGGGAATGGAGCGACTAACTAAAGCTGCTGCCCGGCGGCTGGAGTAGAGCGTGGGCGAGAACTGATCGCTGGCCTCCTCGGGATCCTCGTCGCAGGACAAAGGAGGCGCGTACAATTCCCCATCGCTGGCGACGGGCCAAAGCGACTCGTCCACGCAGAAGGAACTGCGACCGGATCGGGTTTGATTGTAGTAGTAAAGCTGATGCTGCTGCAGGTGTTGCTGCTGCTGCACGTGTTGCTGCTGTTGCTGTTGATGCTGATGCGACTGCAGCAGTGGATTGCTCAAGGCTCGCCGGCGGTTGCTGGGAGCGGGAACAAAGCTAAGCATTTGTTTTGTGATAAATACCAAAGGCGATTTTTGGGAGTCAAACAAAAAGAAAAAGAAAAAAAGCGTAAAAGAGAGAGAGAGAGAGAGAGAGGGGGAAAGAAAGCACAAGATATATATGTATATAGATATTTCCAGAATAAATTCAAGTTCAATTCGGAAATTAATATTCTTTTTTTTTGGGTGGGATTTTTAGGTAGCCAATTTGGGAGAAGGGAAAAGGGGAGAGGAAATTGGGGGTTGGATGAGCTGAAGGCAAGCAAATGAAAGAGGTGTACAGAATGAATAAACAAAATAAACGAAAATAACGGTATATCGAATATCGATAAAGATCAAACACAAACAAACTTATCGATCTTTATAGAAAAAGATCAAACAATAACAAACTTTTAGATCGATCTAAGTATCTCATAATTGAATGGATGCAAATAAAAATTAAACCATCAATTAGACCAAAATAATGATATCGATTATGTTATCGATAATTCAAAGATTGATCATCATATAAAAGAAATACATATTATCTATTAACGAACACTAAACAAAGTTTTAATAGAAATTTACATAACAATTCCACATCGAAGCTAGCAAGTTTTTATCGAATTAAATTATCGATTAATAGGAAATTTTTTAAAGAATAACTTTAACTTTTTTTAATATTTGAATTTAATTTTTCATAAATAAATGTAATTATTTAATTAAACTCTTTTTAATTTAATTTACACAAGATTTTACATAACAAATGTTATCGATGGAAGATTAATCATACGCCTCGTCGGCCGCTGGCAGGGAAATTAAAAGCAGCTTCAAAAATATATGATGCAACATTTGTGGCAGGCAACGTGTCGATGCGCTCCAATTCTCAGCCAAAAAGTAAAAAGCAACAACAACAACAACAAGTGAGGCAAGCAAAGCTGCTGATGAATGTGGCATGAATGAAGATGATGAAGATAACAATTATGATTATGATGATGATGTTGATTGTTGTCATGGGCAACATGAAAATGCAATTGAAAGTCCCAAATGAAAACTGTCAAATGGCTTTGTTGCATGCAACAAAAAAAACAAAAAGAGAAAAACTTCAATTGCGGCCAATTAATTTGGTGGAGATTCGCTTCCGCCAGGCGCCTTTTGAAGTGCCACAATTTGTGGCACACAGCAAAACTAGCTGAAAATGCTGAAAAGCGAAACATCTTCATTGGAGCTCGTTGGGCGCCAAAGGCAATAAATAAAATGCAAAAAAGCAGCACGCGAAAATCTCGTGACAGCAAATGCGCAACAAAGTTGCGGCAGCAGCGAAGCAAAAGGAAAGAAGCAGGGAATTGCTCAACTAAAAGATACCCTAGACTAAATTTTCTATAAAAGTATTTTAAAACTTTTTGCATGCAATTTTTAAATGAAGAATTTAATTTTGAGAAGACTTTCAGCAATTTTAAAGATAAATTATAATAATCTAAATTTATTTAAAAAAAACCAGAGCTCAAAGTTTAGTTATTTTAATTGAGTTTATTTCTAATTTGTAGATGAAATAGAATTGATTTTAAAAAAGCTTTCCATTCTTTATATTTTCTGTAACTAAACAATTTCTTCATCTAAAGAAGCTTTACATTCACTTTCACACAACAAATATACCCCTTATTTACCCACTTTCAATAGTTACAGGGTATCAAAAAAAAAACACTTTTCCCCCATTTGTTGCAAGCAGCTGCAGCAACAACAAAAGCTGCTGTTGCAGTTGCATCCAATGCAGTTAGCAGCACTCAATCAACGCCGCAAACATCCGGGATAAATATACATATACATATATACAAATAAATATATATACTTATATAAATACTGCAACAACAAAAACATTTGCAACTGAAAACTGCGGTAAAAGCTTTTCAGTTTTTGGCGCGCTTTTCACTGATGAAAATGTTTCGAGCTTATTAGCTAAACTAAGCATAAAGAAACTCTTTACAATGTTTATCGATAAATGCAGTGATCGATATAAATATAAATTTAAAATGAAAACAAAAATATCAGATTAAAGAGTACACAATAAAGTATTCAAAAGAATTCAGCTAATATTTATTTAAGAGTGGGAGAATTTAATTATAAAAAAAAAACTTTCAAAAAACTTGCCACAAATAATTATTAAATATAATTAAATATTATAATAAATTTTAATAAAAAGTTTTCTATTTTAATGTAAAATTTTAAAATATTACCCAAATGTTTTTTGTATCTTTGCAAGGGTATTAAATATTCGCATACCTTTTATTTTTTATTTTAAATTTTGTTCTTGTTTTGCATCTGTTTTCTGATGCAGTAAAGTTTTTTTTGTTCTGTTTTTCTCTGCGGTTTTTTTGTCGCAAAGTTTTTGCCCCACTGCGGATTTTACTTGATTTTAATTGTAAAGAACTCTATAATATATTCAAATTTTGCTAAGTTGATTTCTTAAATAAAACTAAATATGGCTCAATAAGTTTTTGATGTAGAATTAAAGCTCTTTTAGATATAAATTCCATCTTTAAGTAAAGTTGTCTGAACATAAACATTAAAGAAAATATTTAGCTTATGCTTTTTTAGCTTTAAATTTGTTTTATTCATTTTCCTTGACTACATTTGAAAACAATGCTGAACATAAAAAATTATCTGTGTCAAAATAAATCTGTCTGATTAAATTGGTTGCCCAATTAACAAATTTCGTTTTGTTGCATAATCAAAACAATTTTTTTTAACAAGCAACGCGCAACAAATGAAAATTTGCATTCAAATAAAAAACATGCTTGCAACGTGTTTTTGTTGTTGTTGCCACTCGTTGTTGCACAGTTAAATGCACAAATTACATGCGAGCTTCGCACGACGCAAACATTTCCCCGCTTGAATTATAAAAGCGCCCCTCGCTTGCCACATGCCACATGCCCCTGCCCCAAAATTGGCCAAAACAATGCAAAAATTATGCAGCGCATTTTGTTGTTGTTGTTATTGTTTTTTTTTTATGTGTGTCGCCAACACAAAAGGAAAAACAAACAAGGAAATAAAAGTTTTTCCCAAAACAAGAAGAAGAAGAAATTAGGTGAATGGAGCTGCAACATTTTGTTGTTGCTTTTGTTGTTGAGCAAAAGAAAAGTGAAAAAATATAGTCAACGTGGGGCAGCCGCCGCTCAACTCAACGGCAATCGGAGATTATTTGCAATGCCAGCAAATGGAAAAAATAAAACAATAAAATAAAAACAAAGATAAAGAGTTGAGTTTGACAAGACGAAGTTTAAATACCCTTGGAAAATTAACTGTCTATAAATATATATATACACAAATAATAGAGGAGACTGATTTTAGGTATATTTCAATTATGCTTTAAAAAATAACTTCAACTTTTATAACACAAATTGATTTAGTTATCATAAGAAACTAAGTTTTTCATACAACAAATGTAATTTTAATTTATCTAATTAATAATTTATAATTAAACTTCTTATACTCAAGTTAATTTAAGATATGTTAAGAAATAAAAAATTTTTCAAATAAAAACCACATTTAAAAGATTTGTTTATATAAAAACCAGACGTTATAGATGTCCGATATTAATAAAATTTTTCACATACTTTGACAGCAGAAGAATGCATATAATAACGAAGTTTGGTTAAGATATCTTTAACATTTTTAAAGTAAAAAGTTGTTCATACAAAAACCCAATTTTCAACCAATAGTTTCTATGGCAGCTATATCATATAATGCTACGATTAGGCAAACCTCGCTATATAAGCACCCTGTAGTTAAAATATTAATCCTCACGAAGTTTCATTAACATAGCTTTAATATTATCTGAGTTCACATAGTTAGTTTGATCGATGGATGGTCTAAAAAATGGCTTTAAAGGATCTCCAACCTCTAAACTAACCTACTTTGTTGTTGACAAACGTCACAGTTAAGTTATCCTGCCTTAAGTTAGGGTATTTAAAAGAGTTACCCGAAACAAAAATGAAAATTCAACGCCAACATTTTGTTGCTGCATTTGTTATCTGGCAAATTTCATCGCTGGCTGCCGCTTTTACCCCCAAAAACTGTGCGGGCCAATTTTCATGCGCATTGTATTTCCAATTTTCCTTTTGGGAAATTTATATAATTTTTGTGTTTATTTTATTTTGGTTTTTTTTTGTGTCATTTGTTTAAATTGACAGCACAATTAGCGCATAAGACAGACACAGCAAGAGAGAGAAAGAGAAAGCAACTCAATATAAAAAAAAAAGAGACAGAGATAAAGACAGAGAGAGAGAGTAACAGTAACAACAACAATTAAAAGTTTAATAAAATGTGTAGATCACGACAAAATGTTATATGCATTCTTCAATTAGTTTTAATTCCATTCACAAAATTTTTCTTGGTGCATGATTTTTGTTCATATGCGAAAAATGTGACAAAAAGGAATTTTTCTTTGCATTTTTGGGTGGGAATTTAATTAGGTACATTTGCATACTCACTCAGTTTATAAAGAAAATCAAGTTTTCGCTTACCTGCAATTAAAAGAATAGAAAAATATTTGTTAGTTTTATTTGAGGCAGATGTTTAAAAATATATTTGATATTTCTTTAGTTTATAAAATTTTAAAAGTAAAGAAAATGCGCTCAAACTGCTTTTATACTGCTTGCAATGCTAAACTGCCCATTAACAGCAAGCAGTGTTCGTGGCAATTTAGCTAAGTCGCATAACTTTCGTCGAGCTGTGCTCTATGTTTGTACAATGCTAATCAAACTGTGCGGGAATTTATTTTATCTACAGACTACTCGAACTATTTAACGAACCTAACGAATGGCATTGGCTGTCAAACTGCAGCGCAAGTCAGCTGAGGCTATACAGTGCAGTTATCGAAACCACAAACACTTAACGAAGGCTGACTGCTAAACTGTTGTACAGCTGTAGCTAAGACAATTACCAAAAATACCAACAGAAATTAAAGTGGAAATTTTTTATGATAAAAATTTTTAAACATTCAAAAGTAGTTAAAAATCAATAAAGAAAATTTGAATTCTGGCTGAAAACTAAGTAAGATGGTGGAAATATTATTGAGAAATTTAACGTTGTAAATTGTTTGAACTTATATAGCTAAAAAAATTTAACATGAGTTTAGAACCTAAATGGAATTTTGGTAAATCTTTTACATTTAAAAAAAATGAATAAATTTTATACTATTCTATACTTTTTCAGGGCTTAAATACCACTTTAGAATTTATAATTTAATTTCGTTCATTTCATTTGAATTTATGTCAAATTCTCATTTATGGCAATTTATTTACTGAATTAGCCATCCATTTAAATATATTTTAATTTAAGCTATTTATATACCAATTTATTTATATTTAAATGTTAGCTTTGTTCTCATGTGCAAATATATAAAAAAAAAACATTTAAATTGTGGAATTTTTAAATGCCCTCAATTTCGCCATAAACTAACAATTCTTGCTTTGATTTAATTTTAGTAAAGCAACAAAAAAATGAAGAAAATTAAATCCGCAACGCAATAAAAAATGTGTTTTGTTTTTTTTTATTACGTTTTGTTTGTGCTTTTGTTGTTGTTGTTTTTTATACCCTTTTAAGCGCAACGAAAAATGGCAACAAATACAAACATGGCGATAATGTGCAAGGCGCGCAGTCGATCAATGAAAACAACAATAACAACAACAACAACAACAAAGCTTGGCAGCGGCAGAGGCAATAGAAGAAGCAGCGGAGAAACAGAAACACAAATAAAAACAGAAACGCAGAAGTGAAAACAAAAACAAAACGCTTCAAAACGAAATGCAATTAGCCAAAAGAGCGAGCGAGAACGAGAGATTCATTCACGTGTGTAAAAGCTTGTAAGCGCGCTGATAACAACGGGAGCGAGCGAGAGAGGGAGAACACGCGAGAGAGCGCGTTCTAACTGTTGATCGATGAGTAAAGATAATAGTGGAGCAGACCGAGGGTGGGGGAGAGAGAGAGCGAGAGTTATCATTGGCATTTGTTATTGTTTTTTGTTGGTTTTGTTGTCTTTTATACTATATGTAAAAATAGCAATTTGCGCACTATTTTTAAATGTTTTGAAAATGTTGTTTGATTTTTGTCGCCGTTCACTTTGCAATTTAGCTGTGTTCTGTTTTTACTCGCTTTTCGTTTTCCTTCTTTATTTTTATATTTTTTTTGCTTTTTTGTTTTTTGCTTGGCATCATGACCGTCGCCTTGTCTCAATTTGTTGTTATTATAGTTGTTGCTGTCAATCAATGAAACAAATTAACAGAACAAAATGCATAACAAAAGGTCGCAACAAGACCAAAGGTGCGAGCGAGATAGCAATTAACTTCCACATGCGCTGCAAGTGTGTGAATAAAGCTGAGTGTGAGTGTGTGTGTGTGTGAGAGTTTGTTTGTGTGTGTGACGCCCACGCCCCGTGTTATCGTCACGGCAATTTAAGCGCCCTGGCGCCAAGTGTTAAAACTGACAACGGCAAAGTTCTTCAATTCCTCAGTACACAAATACCCTATTAGCAGGCGGCTGTTAAAGTGGGGTATATGCACTAAGTGCATACGTTTGTAACAGTCGAAAATAGACACTAGTTGGACGATAAATCATAATATTAGACTATATAAAAGGGAGTTAATCTTCTTTAATCTTCATGTGGAATATGTTTACAACGTACTATTTACAGGGTATATCTTAGTCAGTCACTCCCACTCAACTGCAACATACTTAAATGCCTTATGTTATCAAGTGTGCATTGCGAAGACCTTCAAAATTCAAGTACACTTCACAAGACTCACTTATATAGTATATGTACATATATCTATATAGTTTAGCCAACTAGCTACAGGGTATATATATGAGTAGATAGTCATTTAAGACACGCATAATCGATGAGGGCTGCAGTTATCATTGGGCTGATAACCATTCCCCAAGTGAAAGGTGGAAGTCAAATAAAATTCCAGAAACTGAACTGATAAATTTGAAATTGTGACAAACGATTTGTTAAACGCAATTTTCTGGTAAATCATCAGAATACCAAATAAAATGCGAATCACGAAAATAAACAATAACAAAATGAGGCGAACCTGTTTCCAAATAAACGAATGCAAAACCTGAAAAATGCAATAAATGTAAATCCAGGAAACATAGTTCTAAATTGCACTCGTAAAATGCGAAATGTTGTTTTAATGAGCGCCACAATTAAGGAGCAACTATATAAACATATATACTCTATAAGTTTAAGGAAATAAATCATTTGAATTTCTACAAAATTGCTTTACGATCTTGCGGATAGAACAAAATTGGTCAAACTGGTGATCACAAATTTGCAATCATAAATTAAAGCCAATTTCTATGTAATGCTTTTTTTGACGTAGTTACGGATTTGATTTATTGTGGGCCACCCTATGCGGAAGCCGCTGCAGCGCCCCCTGGCGTTGGCCAAGCGCAACAGCGGCGTTCGCTTTTGGCAATGAAATGAAAAACTAAATAAACGATAGAGAAAATAAAGATAGTGTAGACTAGACAACGTTAAAAACAAAATGTGACTAAAAAGTCGATAGCTTAAATGACTGGGTCTTAAGACATGTTGTTATATTAATTATTAGATATTTCTTTTGTTAAGAATTAAACTATTGTTGTATTATAAGCAATACCTAACAATTGAAAGTCACATTTATCGATAAATTTAATAAGAAACCTTTCAAGTTCTCACACAAAACCAAAGTACCCCGCAACTGTAGAGTGCATGCAAACCAAAATAAAAACAACGATCAGTGTACACAAAAATTTCGCTTAATTTACATTTCTCGTTGTTGTTGTTATTTTTTTTTGTTAGTCGCCTGCGTCTTTTTAATTTTCCGCGGCGCTTGACGTACAAACAAAATTTATATTTATTTCAATTTTAATACAAATTTGCATCGCTTATGTTTTGTGTGTTTTTTAACTGTGTGTGTGAGTGTGTTTGCGTGTGGGCGTGACAAATGCATGTGCCTGTATCAATTTGGCACGGCAAAAATAAAAAAACCAACAAAGGCAACAACAGCAACAATCATTGGGCAAAGTAAATAAATTAATTGCAGATTTTGGCGCGTGAAGAAAATTAATGCGAAATTAATGGAGCGTCAAGGCGCCGGTCGCAAAGTGTTGCATTTCAATTAGCGATTAATTAATTAGCTGCACAGGCATAAAAAACGAAATACAAACAAAACAGAATTCAATTAAAACCAAATATATTAAAACTCCACAAACACACATACAAAAGGTGACTGCTATGCAAGCGCGCTATGCAGTCCGCCCACAAATGTTGATTGAGCTTCATATTTTCTGCATGTGACTTTCGTTGTGGATGTCGTTTTTGGATTCCATGTGGGCGTTGTCAACCCAGCCAGCAGCGCCGGCAAACAATGGCCAAAAAACAACAACAACAAAAACAGCTGTTGAAGCTTAGCTCGCACCAGCTGCGCGCTGTCGCCGTCGACGTCAGCGTCAGCTGAGCGCGCTCTGGGCTGAGTCGTCATAATCCACATACACACACACACGCGCACAAAACTTCCAAACAAAGGCTGCTTGCAGCGATGTGCGAGCGAGAAGCAATGACTTTTGGTTGGAGTTTTGTGTAAATGGCCTGAGCGAAAGGCTAGCGAGAGGGGGACGCCGAGGTTAGGTGAGGTTAGGTTTGCCACTCTCACGTGTGTGTGTGTGTGTGCGCGGTTGATGATGACTAATAAACGGCAACACAATTAAGACTCCGGCAAACACAATAACAACAAACACCGACCATAATAAAACCGGCAAAATAGCTAAAAACGGCAGACAAAGAAAAAACCGGCTTCAACTATGTGTGTGTATGCAGAAATATATATATGTATATATATTTATATATGAGCAAGCAGTATAATGATCTCTAGCTCTAAAAGAAGAGAGACAAAAATAACATTAAACGAAAGGGGGGACTATCTAGGAGTGAGAAGCGCGTGGAGAGGCGCTCGTTAAGGGAACATATGACAAAATTAAAGGAGTACAGCAAATTGGATAAGCTCTAAGAAAGCCTTGATTAGCTAACAAAGCTATGTTATATGTAAAAACTTGTATGTAAGTATGTAATAATCATACATGTTTTATTTCTATATTTATATTTTAAGGAACTTAGTCACAACTCTGTTGCAAACCATTAAACTCGTATAATTACATGCAGTTAAATAGTTTTTAAACAATTAATAAACCTGAAACCTGCTTTTACAAAGCTTTTCGCGAAGTTTTCTAAAAATACTTTCAGACAATCAAAATGAAAACAAGATATTCCCATTTAGTCGCTCAGACTTTTGACAAACATTTCCGACAACGTCCGGAAGTGTCTCCGCAAAAGAAATGTTGATAAATTTGGGCCAAAAAAAATTTGCGACTCAAAAGTTTCTTTCTCTCTTTCAGACACAACTGACAAACTGTGGGGTGAGGGAAGGAGGAGGAGGGTAGGAATTTGTGGGTGGCATTCAATAAACGCCCCCATAAATAAATTCCTAACTTATATTATACTTTGGCAGGCGAAAAATTAGCCATTAATTATTTATGGCCAACAGTTTATGACGTTGAATGGCGGCCGCTGCTTCTTCTTCTTCTTGCTTTCTACACGGTATTCTCAGATTTTGCATATTATATCATTCCAGAATTGAGAATCAAGTGGATAAGATTGGTTTTGATTTAATATATATTTTAAATAAAGCTTCAATTGTGGCTATAAGATATATATTTAAAAGGAAGCTATTTTCAGTATGTTTAGCAGCAAGTGAAGGGAATTTTGGATACCCTGTAACACTCTCTATGGAATATATGCTTTTATACATATATTCTCTATTCTCTTATGCACACGTTGTTGTTGCGGGTATTAGGCACGTGGTGGTTGTTGTTGGTGTTGAGCATGTGGTTGTTGTTGGGATAGTGCAAGTTGTTGTTGTTGGTGTGGTGCAGGTGGTTGTTGTCGGTGTGGTGCAAGTGGTTGTTTTTGTAGTAGTTGTTGGTGTTGTGGTGGTTGTTGTTGTTGTGGTGCTGCAAGTGGTTGTTGTTGTAGTGGTTGTTGTTGTAGTAGTTGTTGTTGTAGTGGTTGTGGTGGTTGTTGTTGTGGTGGTTGTTGTTGTGGTGGTTGTTGTTGTTGTTGTTGTGGTGCTGCAAGTTGTTGTTGTTGTACTGGTTGTCGTTGTAGTCGTTGTTGTTGGTGTCGTGCAAGTAGTTGTAGTTGTTGTGGTAGTTGTGGTAGTTGTTGGTGTCGTACAGGTGGTTGTTGTCGTTGTTGTGGTTGTTGTTGTGGTAGTTGTAGGTGTGGTGCAAGTGGTTGTTGTTGGTGTCGTGCAGGTGGTTGTTGTTGGTGTCGTGCAGGTGGTTGTTGTTGGTGTCGTGCAGGTGGTTGTTGTTGGTGTCGTGCAGGTGGTTGTTGTTACTTCACACGGTGGCGTTGTGGTTTCGCAAGGAGTTGTTGCCACCACAGCGCTAGCGATCGCCTTCGTCGGCGTCGCTGACTTGACCTCGGTGCAGCCGGTGTCGTAGATGACACAACGCTGGACCTTCGGGTCAAAGAAGCGGGTGCAGGTCTTCTGGACGGCGGCGCCCGAGCGGCACTCGTAGAACTGCGAGCAGCTGCCCGGCTGAAGGGTGCGATAACCGTCCGGTTTTTTGGCGCAGACAAAGCGACGATAGAGTTCTTCACTTTCCGGCGAGGATCGAATGTTTGCCGCGCTGGCGACAACAACCAGCAGGGAAAGGCAGCTCAGAAGGACTGCAGAGAGGAAGTGTCGGTTTAGTTAGTTAAAGTTAGTTGAGTTAACTGCTTGAAGTACCGTTGAATGCTGTCATCTTGAATGGTTTGGTAGGGTTAATGCCATTGCGAACAGTGGCAGCTGCTTTTATATGCTATTTGCTGTCCTGTTCTTATCAAGCTACTTGTTGTCGATAGTGTTTTTCATTGTAATCATGATGTCAAACGGGATGCTGTGCGGTTTTTTCTAATGATCCTTTTGATGTCTCGCTGAGCATATCTTATCACAATACGAACACATCGAGTTCCAATTTCATTTCATTATGAATACAAATTAAAATCAATTCTAATAATTTCCCTTTCGTGAAATTTAATCGCATAATTGATTTGATGATTTCATCCATTTATTTGTGTCTGATGTGTAAAAAGGGGAAATGAAGTGAGAACTTTAAGTGAAAGGAAAGACTTAGGGTTGAGGGGAGATATTATGAACTTGATGATAAGGTTCTTCTGAGCTGGGAATAGAAGGATCTATAGTTCAAGTGCTCAAGTCCTTAGCTTGTCTAGTTTTTGAGATCACTAAGTTCTTCATAGATGACAAATGATTTAGAAACCTTTCCACAAAACCTTTAAGCCCATTTTAAAAGGTGCATCGACATACAAATCAAGAAAGTAACTAAAACCCAGCTCAACTAAAATTACTTAAAGAAGAAAATAAATAATAAAAAAAAAAATTATGCAAAAGTAATTAAGTAAATGTATGTAAAGAGAGGGTAGTCATAAGAGCGGGCATTGACCTGTGTGGCTTGGTGGTACGGAAATGCCTGAAATGCCAATAAGGCGAAGTCGAAATGTGAGTCAGAAAAATCGAAAAGCGAAGAACTGCAGGAAGCGCTGAATCGCTTTATGGTTGGGAGGCAATCAATAGCTGTAGCTATAG
The DNA here is from genome assembly GCA_004143845.1 of Drosophila lacertosa. Lineage (NCBI taxonomy): Eukaryota > Metazoa > Arthropoda > Insecta > Diptera > Drosophilidae > Drosophila > Drosophila lacertosa. Next base: position 45,500 of record SCDZ01000451.1, on the reverse strand, counting down.
CTATACCTTCTTGTTTTTAAGTGCCCAGCCACACGAATGCTCACATTCTCGGGGCGAACCTTATCTGATGACACACACACAACACACAACACCAACTACGCAAATATGCTTAATGAATTAACAAACAGTTGGGACTAAAGGGGGCGTAATTAGGTGCGAAAATACAATGCATTAGTCCCTACGTTGAGGGAAAGCGAAAGAGGAGCTCCGATAACAACTGCATTTTGTCACGCACATTTTGGAGAACCTGATACCGTTACCGTTACCTTATTTTGCTGCTGACTACGTCACGCTTATTAACTTTTCGCACACTTGTGGATTTTGCGACGCTAATGAGAATTTAAAAAATAAAACAAAAAAACAACTCGGTCGAAACTTAATTCTAAATTCTTAAATGAGAACTTTTTCCCAATTAGTCTAACTAAATTTGAAGCTAAACGAGTTAAAGTTCTTCTTTGGCTTTCTCTTTAGGGTTTTACAGCAGGCAGCTGGCAAGTGTTGTAGCAATTAGCTTTAGTTGAAATTAGTTCAGCTGGGATTCGAACTCCGATAAAAGAAAATTAACTAGTCGTAGTTTAATTTAACAACCAAATGAAATTTTCTCAACCTTAGTTCACGTCGCCTTTTAAGCCGCCGCTTGGCCAAGTTTACTGCAGACGTCGCCCACTCGCTTTGCCCGCGGCGCCTTTTTGGCCAACTCGGGCGCTAATGAAAGAAAGGCGTTTCCCGGTTCCCGATAACCAGCCACGCCCCCCTCCTCCAGTTCGCAAGAGGCCAAAAGCGTTGTTAAATCTTTAAGCAACTTTCACGTTGAGTTTTTCTTTATTTCTTTTCACTCCGTTTTTTTTTTAGCGCTTGTAGCGCCATTTGACATTTCTCCCCTTCATCTCTCCCTCGGTTTTTAAATTTTTTTTTTAAGGTTTTTCCATTTCGCCGTCTGCTGCATTTTTATTGATTTTCATTTTCTCGTTGACTTTTCCCCGAGTGCAAAACTGCGTTGGCTTCTGCCGTGACTTTTCCCCCCAGTTCCGCCCCCTTTTTTCTTTCGCGTTGGCCAAAATGCAAATGAAAATCCATAATCAAGTTTGCCTTCCTGCGATTGTTTGTTTACCCATTCGATAATAAGTTTTCGCTGTCAAGGTCGTTCTATGGCAGCAAGAATCGAGTCGAGTAAACAACACAAAGCAGGAATTTCCTTTCTTTCCCTTTCCCTCACTCCTTTCCCAACCCCTTTCCCCTTTTCAATTGCTGGCAATTCAATTTTGCCCCAAAACTGACATATTAATCTAAATATTGATTAAGCAAAGGGAAGAATTGAAAACATGTTTCGAGGATTAAACTGTTTAATGGAGGCATTCCCTTTATATACAAAATCAGCTTTGATCAAGATAAGAATAATTCATACACAAATATAATATTAATGTAACTAAATAGAATGTAAATGCGGAAAAAAACCAATTTGTATTTACCAGAAACATTTTTTGGCATTCAACAAAGTTACAACAAGGCAAGGAAAATTCGTTGCATGCCCCCAAAATCGTCATGCCACAAGTTGTTCCGTTTGTTGGTTCGATTTCTGGCGTTTGTTTACCAGTCAACTAAATGCCTACTTTGTTATTGTTTCATCAAATAAATAACAAATTAAGTTTGGCATGCCTAAAAGCAAAAGTTGTTGCAAAGCATGATAAATGAAGAAATATATATACAGAATTAACTTAAGTAAATTGGAGCTGCCTTTATAGTCAAATAATATGCAATTAATGGGGCCAAAGTACTTTTAATTTGGTTCATGGAACACAAATTCGACTAATTCATGGCTGTTTATCCAGACGACGGTCAAGAGAATTAAACGCCATTTTGTGCCGCATTCAATTTCTATACAAAACTCAAGGTTATGGCCAACAGGGGGACAACAAACAAACACACACACACACACATACACACAAGCACAAAACAGTTCTGGCGCCAGTTTCCCCATCCTCCTCTCCTTTTCTACCCCTCAGGCAATTGTTCGTAGCCAGTCCCCCGGAAATGGCCAAAGCCCCAAAGACTTGACGAAAGGAAATGCCTCCCGATGGTTTCCCATTTTAGCATATGGAAAAAGGTTGCTAAAGTGGCCAAAACCACAGCAAGAAAAGGCCATGAAAGGCGTCTAAACAGCATGGAAGAACTTCAAAGAAATAAACGCTTCAAAAAAGGAATGAATATTTGATGAATTAAAGTTAAAATTTTAAATATGTATAACGTATTTTTAATTTCAATTTTTGACTTTAACTATACAAAATTCTCATTTTTTTTTAGGAATCATTTAGATCTGATTTCAGTTAAATGTCATCGATGATTGACACACTGTGGAAGACATTAGATACAATTGTGACAGAGCGAGCGAGATGGGTATAGACTAATACTAGGGAACAGGCATTTTTCGGTACATCTTATGCCGTCTGGCGCATGAAATTTATGAGCTAAAATAAATAAATAGATATATGTCTGTGTGTGTGTGTGTGTATGCACATATCTATTACTGTTATTTTGCCTTTTTGTTGGGATTCTTTTGTTGCTATACGTTTTATTTCAATCATGTGCTCCTCGTCCGTTCGTTCAGTCCAACTGTCCTCGTCGCCAATACCCAAAAAGAAAAAAAGAATCTCTTGCACTCCGCACCCGCCCGCCTTTCGTTCAGCTTAGATCGCAGCCAACTGACGTCTATCAATAATTTCCTTCTTTGCTTTCATTTCATTTGCTCTCTCTCTCTTCTCTCTTCCCGAGTTTGCGTCTGCCTGTGTGTGTGTGTGCGCTCTGTTGCTCCCGCTTTGGTCTCTTTGCGCATTTTGTTGTAATTTGACTTGCAAATATCAAAGTAGCCGAAAGTCAAAGCCAATCATCAATCAATCATTTTGTGCGTCCCTCCGTGCGCTCATAAATCAATAAAACGCCGTTTGGCGCCTGTCACAACTTTACAGCAGCAACAACAAGAACAACAACACAAAAGAGAGATAGAAGGTGTCAATTTGAAGGCAACAGCAACGACGACGACAACAACAAGCGAAAGCTTTGAAATTGACATCGACGTAATCTGAGGTATTCCCTTTTCGCACTTGGAAACACCTGTTTTTTTGTTTTTGCTGCCAGTTCAGTTCAGTTTTGAGGCTGTCAGACACAGTGGGGCAGGTTGTGTGCGCTCGAATTGCGATAAAGATTAGAATCGCCTGCCTGCCTGCCCTGCCTGGCAACAATGGAATCTGTTCTATGCGCGAGATATGAATATGTAAGAAATCTAAGCACAAATTCCTCTACGTTTATTTATGTGGCAATTGAATTATTATTATTTGCTTTCACAGATTTGATTAGATAGAAGATATAAAAGATTATGTTGTGAAAATATATAATGCCTGATAAGCTATGTTTATTTATAAGCATACACACTATCGTGTAAATGTTCTTAAAGCCATAAAATCTAGATTGTAGTATTAAGTAGTAGGTAAACATTTTAAATTTATTATGTTTTTGTAATTCGATACGAAATCATTGTCACCGGGCCACTGTAATATGTCCAGGGGGACATTAAAATTACCCAAAAATACTTTTGCTATTCAACTGGATGTGTGTTCACTCATTACCTTTTTAGCACTCTTCGCTTACATCCATTAATAGTTGCGTCGACTGCGACGCTGCTGCTAACAGTGCAGACATGCAACGCCCCCTCGACCAAATAGCAGCAGCCCGTTAAATGGCAGCACAAACAAAAAAACAACAAACAAAAACGACGGGCACAAAAATGCGCAAAGATGCTAAAAATGTGCGCGTGAGAAATGAAACAAAACCGAAGGAAAAAACCCCAACAACAAAAAGCATTAACATTTTGTTTTTGTTTTTTTTTTTTTGCAGTGAAATTTGCGAATTTTTCGAAAAAGTTGCAAAAATGAAAAGTTAACAGTTGGAGAGCAAAGGCAAAGAGCAACTGAGAGCGCAAGAGCGACAGCATGAATTAACATTTTATTAAATTCATTCCATTGACTTTTCACAAACAGACGATTGCGAATTGCGAGAGCGTGAGAGTGGGCCTACATGCTCTCGTAGAGAGCAAACATGTGGCGCTTCTGAACGACGAAAAAAATGCCACGCGCAGCAGAGTTTATTTTATAAGCAACAACAAGAAGCATAACACTGTGCGCATTATAATAAAAGCAACAATAACAAAAGCACCAGCAACAACAAACAGTCGCACTTTGATAGGTGATGGTTGATAGCAACAGCAACGAACGACAGCACCAGCAACAACAACAGCAAAAGCAAAAGCAACGTCGACGTCCGTACAAAAACAAAATCAACATCAATATTTGTAGCTATTTTTAGACACACAAAACGAACGCATGACCGTTTGCCTGTGTGCGTGCGTGTGCGAGAGTGGGAGAGCGCGCAAAGCAAGTGGACAACAAATCGGGCGGGGGGTGTGCAGGCATGCGTTGTAATGCGCCGGCTCAACGATCGCTGCAGCTCCAACAGCAAAACTAACCACAATAATACACATGCCAAAAGCTCTCGCAAGCATACATACATATGTGTGAGTGTGTGCATGTGTCTACGCGCTTGCATTTGTATTGGTGTTTGGCGACGAGACGCCTTACAGACGACGCGACGTCAAAGGCGTGTGCTGTAATCATCGTCGCGTCGTCGGGCTGCCTTTGTTGTTGTTGCAGCAGCAGCTTTTGCATGCAGTAGAGAAACAGCACAAGGGAAATTTCTTTAAGCTGCACTTTTAATGCTCTTAAGGGGTTATTTGTAGGTAATTAAAATGATGGGCTTAGCCAAATCGAATTGTTTTAGAATACGGTAAATGTTTAATTTTCTTTCTGAGGCTTTCATAATACGATTGTGAGTGCGAAAAGGAATAAAAAAAAGGCGCAATAACTCTTTATTACTTAACTGCGCATTGTGTGTAAAGGGTGGTAATAAAAAAGTTTGTGAAACATCTGTTTAAATAAATAATTTTTTTGCCCATTTGTTTTACTTTAATTAGTATTAGCGCCGTATTTGCTTTCGTTATTGCAAAAAAACAAAATATTGCACGCCCAGTGAATTGGCGAATAGTGTCTACGTCGACGTCGTCATCGACATCATCAATTAGAAAGTTGTTTGCGTTTATCGAGTGGCGCTTAGCTTTACACACACACACACATACCCCGCCCCCACCGCCCGCTGTCCCGTTAGTTGTGGGGGGCGAAACCTAAGCCACGTTGTGGTTTAAAGCCGTGCATCAAATTTCATTGAAGGTCAAACTGCGTTTTTCATTTTGGTTTTCATAAAAAAACTAAAACAATAACAAAACCCAACTACGTACTTCCAGTTTCGCATTGGGTTTCTCAGCTATATATATGTATATATATACCTATATAGCATAAGGCGGAGCTCATTTAGCGTTAAGCGTGGCTCTTACACAACTATTTAAGGGTTTGGGGTTGGGGGTTGCGGGGGGAGGGGAAAAAACCTCTAAAAATGCATATTACGTTTAAGGAAATAAATGTTAAAATGGTTTTCAATTTGCGCTATTGCTAATGTGTATTCGACATGTATGTAACAAGAGTGTTTTTAGTAGGGTATGGTCGACTACAAAATACCCTGTAGTTTCAAGTATTTCAAACCCCTTACAACTTCTTTAACGGGAGTATGATGATTAAATATCAATTTAAGAAGAGCATTTAAATCTCTTTTAAAAACCAAAACTTTTAAAAAATATATTCTATCGATTATTATCGATTTAAATAAAAGAAATTATGATATTAAAATATAAATAATCAAGAATATATAATCTCTGTGGGAGCTTCATTCCATATGACTATGAACGTGGTTTTTATAAAGAACTGGACAAATATTATCTAGCGATGGAGTCACAATCAGTTTGAAGGGTGCTCCGTCATGTTTTTGCAGCACTTGCGAACCACTGTGCAAACACTTTCACACACACACACAAACGTCCACTTGGTTCTGGCTTAAAAACGCTGATGTAACTGTTCGTGACGTTTTGCCCAAAACACCCACCCAAATAAAAATTAAATAAAATGTTGATAACGTGATAACAGCACAATTATCTGATTACATTTTTTACTCTGAAAATGAAACTGAAAAGAATTTCTGCCGATTCAAGTGAAAGTTTATTTAAGGTTTAAATAAAAAAAAAATAGAACACAATCTTTAGATTGTCACCTCTTATCAAATCTGACATCTGGATTCATCCATAAAAAAAAAGTTGCAAAACGTGGCAAAAGTCACAAAAATTTGCGAAAAAATATCTTTGATAAGGTTTCATTTTTTTTCTTAAGTGATAAACAAAGATTCATAAGCCAAGGCAACAAACTCGAGCATAAAGATAATGGCGTTCTATTTTTATTTATAAATATGTTTCTTTTTATCAACATTTTAATATTAAAATAAATTTTCATTCTTTTTTCTTAAGTTAAACTATAATTATATATTTATGGAAATTGTTGCTGTTTTATAAAGCATATTTTTTAAGAGCAATTTTATTAGCTTGCAGATAAGTTATTCCATCTAAATATTACTTAAGCAAGGAAAGTATTTAAACTGATTAACTGATAAAAATAAATAAAAAATTTATTTAAATTCGCTCTTAAGATTTCCTGCATAAATTGCTTTGCATATAAAGTTGAAATTTACAATTGCCACATGTTTTATCTTCTTCTTATATGGCTTCCTTCATTTCTTGTTCTGACGTTAATTTGCTCAGCATTTTGTGGAATACCCCTCTTCCCCTCCCTTCAATTTTACCGCTATATTGTCACAGCTGTTTATTTTTTTGTGGTTTAAAGCGAACATTTCTTAAATGTTTTTTTTTTCTGATTTCAATTTGGTTTATATTCATTTTCATGTTCAATTTGGTTCAAGCAAATAGATAAATATATACACATATATACACTATTCCAGATAATTTAGATAAACAAGTGGTTTGCGGCTCTGCGATAAGAATGGGCCTAAAAGATAAAGGCAAGAGGAAAAGATACAGCAACAAAAACGGAAGCAACACATTTTCTGATAATTCAAGTTGTTTTTCCCATTTTCCCATTTTATTTTTTTTTACGTTTTTCTCAGTTGAATATTAATGGAATATTTTTTCTGTGGGTGCAACTTTAGTGGGTCAAAACCAAAGAAAACAAATGAAGCAAAGTCATTTTGACAGCTCTTTGGGAAGATATATAAAATAAGGAAGTCAAGGCACATTTTTGGCACATGAATTGTTTTGACGGCCTTGCCGCACATAATAATAATAATGCCATATACCATATATATATCTATTCAATATTTGAAAAATCATATGTATAAATTATGGTTTTCCGAAGCAGCCTTCAATTGGATTCTGGGAAAACCAATTAATACTAAAAGATCGATGATAAGTTTTATGGGTATTTAGTTAGGAATCAAAAGAATATAAAAAAGTAAAACTGAAATCTGCCAAATCCATAATATATTTACTTCCTTATATACTTCCTATAGTCTAGAATTTCTTCAATGCCAATTAAACTTAATTCCCAACTTTTGCCAGGGCTGCAATTTGATAATTATTTAATTGGAGATACCCTGTAAATGTGTGTGTGTGTGAGGAGAACTCGAACCCGATGCTTCTTTTGCCATTGGTAATGCGAGCGTAACGGGACAGGTGTCAAGAAATTCGCCGGATTCGCGTTCTCTTTCACACTGTCTCCGTCTCTTTCGCTCTTTGTTGACAGTTGGCTGACTTTGACATAGATATCAACGTCGTTGCGAATTTGGCTCGCTTTGGATTTCACTTGATTTTAATTTAATATATTTTGCCATACTGTATTTAGTAAGTGAAATGGGGCATATTAGTTTGGCAGGGATCAAAGAAAGTTTTTAAAGGGGTAGTTAATATTCTGACGAAAGAACATTTACGATATAACACATTGTGATTGTTGGAGAAGTATACCCTGTAATCTAATAAAATCAAACTAAAAATATTTATAAAGCAAAGTAAAAATCGCTGTCAACTATATTTAATTCTTATTAAAAAGCTTACAGAGTATTGTTTAGTCAGTTAAACTTAATTGTTACATTTTCTACTACTTCTTCATTATGTTTACGGCGCCTAAATTAAATTTTGGGCCATATGAGTAATAGTTGTTGTTCCCTGCCGGAAGTAAATTGAATATTCTATTCTGTTTCTTCTTTCTCTTCTTCTTCTCCTCCTCAATTACCCACTAAAAGTCGGTCAATGCCAAGCGCCTAACAAAAGTTAACCCCCCTCTCCCTCCCCTTCCCCCATTTGCCTTCCCCATTTCCCTGTTCCTGCTTCAGATTTGACATATGACTGAGTTTTTTTTTCATCTATTTTTATTTTTTTGCCTCGCCTTGAACACGAGTTGCAGCCCCTCCCCCCGCCCACTTTTCTGGCTGTTACCATTGTCTGAGGTAATCAATTTTCATGCCGAGGGATTAGCAAACTTGCCGCAATCGTTTCTCTCTTTCTTATCACATGACGAATTTGCGAAGTTCTCTCTCTCTCTTTCTTTCACTCTTTCTCTCTTTCTTTCTTCGCTTGGGTCGTTGACTTTGAGGCAGCTGCTTCTTTGCTGCAGTAAATCTGTCGATGGAGTCCATAATATATATATATATATATATCACTCATTGCCAACGATCTTTCAATACATGCGATTATTTTATTTTCTTTATGCAAAAAAATATAAATTAAAAATGCGGAAAAGGTTGCAAAAGTCGCATAAATATGTGTGCGAAGAGTGACGAAGAATGGGAGTGAGAGAGAGAGGGAAAGATATGCTTATTAAAGACGCGTGTTAGACATTACAAAAATGTTTATTACGTATACGCAATGTTGGCAACTGTCTAGCTTTTACTTTGCTGCTCTCTCACTCGCTTTTTAATATCAATGCTAATGTTGAGTAGTTCTGTTTTATATACTGTGTATATACTGTCTTTTATTTGCTAATTTAAATGAGAGCTGAATGAGCTCAGCTCAGCAAGGGCGATGACAACAGAGAAGAGTCGATGAATGGTTTTTGATGATGATGATGATGATGATAATGATGTTATTGTTGTGTGCTTACACAATTAGTAATTATTGTGAAAAGGGGTGAGGCTAGGGACTTAATTAATCCCAGAGACGAACATGTTAAGAATACATATATTTATATATACATTAAGTCTGGCAAAATTAATCAACTGAAATGCAGAAAAACAGCTGTTAGAAGGTTTAAAAAAAATACGAATCTAAGCAGAAAACTGTTTATACTATCTATAAGTATTATTTGTATGGTATTATATTTTATTTGTATATACAAATATATATACTAATATAATAACTTTACATCTAATACATTTTATTAAATGACTGTTTTTTAACATTTAATAAATCTGACTTCAAGTCTGCCAATAAAGAGAGTTTCTTTCCCCTCCCTTCAAGTCTCCCCCTTGGCTATTAGATTACCCATTTGCTTATCCAATTGTTCGCTTGAATAATCCCAATCCAGCTTCAACTGAATCTGTCCAGAGTGTCTTGGCTGGGCGATTATATAAAGCAAATACTCAATTATGTATTATATAAAGCAAATACTCAACTCGGTTTACAAAGCCCACGTTTGAGTGCTCGTTGAGAAATACTTTCGATTTTCATTACAAATGTTTGCGGGGCTAGTCTAAAAAGGGAGTGCGGGGGGCGGGGCAGGGAGTCAGTTTAAGATCTCGATGCGAAGTGACCACGATACAAAACCCGTCAGTCAATGTCCACTTGCAACGTTGTCTGTTTGTCTGCACTCGATTTTCCCCCACCCCCTTTTCCCTTGTCCCTTTCCACATGATGCAAGTGCACTTGCAACAACAACGTTTGTGCCCTTGCCACATTGCATCAATCGGAGAGTCGAGAGTTGAGCTCTTCAATAAACCACAAACTGGACAAATTGTCGGAGACCAAAAAGAAATGCACACATACAAATAAAAAAATATATATATGTGAGTGTGTGTTTGTATGTAAAAATCTATAACAGAAAGGTTGTCTAGTGTCTCGGCCAGTCGTCATTTGTATACCCTATATAATATGCATATGGGCATGTTATTCTTTGATAAATTAATAATAATAAAAATACTTTTGTTATCCTCAAGCTAAATGTATATATAATATACATAAATATATACAATCAGAGTTTTCATTAATCTAAATTTAAAGCTTTATCTAAAGTATTTAATATTTATTATAAACAATTTTGAAAGTATAAGATAAAGCTATAAGCTTTGAACCAAACACTTCTACATATAAATAGTTCTTAAACTCTTGGCTTTGGATTCGAACCTAAGGTCTTCTTGTTCAATTGTATATTAATATTAATTAATAAACATTATTAAAAATCTTCAGCTCAGTTTAAGAGATTTGAAAAGAGTTCTGTGAACATTTATATTTAATATACAAATGAATTTAACTTTAAATAGAAAATAAAGCTGAACAAAACTATTTAAATAAATTCCACTAACATAAAAGGGAATAAAGAAATTTAGGATATACAAATATTATATTATTAAATAAATTAACTGCTGTCTGAAAGAATTAGTTAAAATATTTCAGCAGTCAACTAAATAAATTGCATTACATACAAAAAGCAACTAAATTTACAGGATATCTGCTAGTCGTGCATGTTGACTCTTGCCCACTTCACATTTGCCGCCGTCTGTGTTCTTGTTTTACAGGCATTACAAGGCAAAAGCTGTTGCTAAGCCGGCAAACTCGGACAGACATTTGCCGCATTACTCATACGACGCGTTGTCCGACAGAGAGAAGTGTCTGCTTCTGCTTCAGCTTCGGCTCCAGCTGCTGTCTTTCTTGTCAAGACAAGCCACATAATTCATGGTAATTTGCCAGCCGCTTTACATTCATTTGCCCCCTCCCCCCAGTTGCATTTGTCTTGCCACACGAAGTGGCAACTATATATATATATTATATATATAGTATATATATAAATAGCATAAGTGCATTATAATCTGCAGGCCTTGACTTTGTCTCTGGCATTTGTTCAACTGTCTTTAGCAGTTGATCAATCAATTTAGCAGACACTAATACACACACTAACAATGAGTCATCGCACACACAACAAATTAGTCATCGCATAACTGTTTAAACTCATGACACAACTGTCCCCAACAACAACAACAAAGCGAGCCCAAAATTACTTTCGCAACAGTCGTGAATATTAAATACCCTATCAAAGTAGTTCACCAGCCAATTCAAAACAAAAAATAAGCTATTAAACATTCCTTTGCATTTGAGTAATCAGTTCGCACATTTTTGTTTTGTTTTGTTAAACACATTTTGAATCAGTTAAGAGCTTCAAATGAACTACTTGAAATGTGTTTTTTGAATCAGTTTGAGTCATTTTTACATTTATATCTTTGATTTGATATGATCTTTGTTCACAGAAAAATTGCTTTATAATGATAATATATAGAATATATAAATTATTAACTATAAATTGACTATTTTTTTGTTTAATTTTTTGAACCAGTTCATTTAGTTGATTGCCAAATAAATGTAAGTTTTAACAACTTTTGAGCTGTTGTTTATTATTGGAACTAGTTCCTCTTAATGAACTAGTTCCACTTAACGAACTTGTTCCAAAAATTGTTTTACTTTACAAGTAATATAAGCATTACTATTAGTTTTAAACTAATTTTTAACCATTTGTTCACTTTTGAACTAGTTCACATTTGTTTTTGATCACTTTTGCACCACTTCACAGGCAACCAACTTTTAAACAAAGTTTAAAGGGGATTTCATGAAAGGTAAGCACTCTTTGTTCACTTTTTGAACTGGTTCAAATGGCTCGACAAAGCAAAAGTGCTTTTCGGCATTCGAGTGTAGTTCAAGCAATTGAATAAAATTCGTTTGCTTTAAAGTGCGCTTAATTGGAGCGACCTTTTGTGTCACGCCCCCGAATGTTGTTGCCCCAACCCATTTGCGCCCCCTTTTGGCTAGTTCGCCCACACACGACAACATTTCTCAGCTAATTTCATTGATGAATTTTTATTAAATAAATTATTATAATGAGGCAACCGCTTGGAGTCCCCCTTGGGGCATGTGGCAAGTCAACGAACGAACGAAAGTAAAAGAAGAAAAAAACACGCACACAAGTAACAAAATTTGGCACAAATTGGTTGTTGTTGTTGTTGGGGGGATAAAAGAAATGGCGACACTAAAAACGTGGCGCGTGTTTGCACTTTAGCAAAAGGCGCCCAACGTATGCACCCCGCCCCCCTTTAAAACCACGCCCCGAATTAAGAGATATCGAGTAGTTGAGTCTCGAATTCCCAACATTAACTTGTCCAAACAATTTCGAGTCTAAAAATAGTCGGGAAAACAGTAATTGGAAATGGCCACAGCAGCAGCTGAGATTGGGACTGGGGCTGGGTTGGTTTTCCCTCTCTCTCTGACAGTCTATAAATAGCTCGTGTCTAACCCAATTGATTATAAGAACAAAGAAGAACAATGTTTGGCCAGCTCAAACAATCGCAGATAAGACACAGAAAAGGTTCCGCGGAACCAGTCGAATATGAATGGAATGCAACTTGTGAATGAAGCGAATAGTAAATGAATAAGTTGAGAGAATTAAATGATAATCGTAAAAGCATTTTGAGTGTAATTTATATGGAATTATTTGTAATTTATTTAAAGTAAAATTTAATATTTATTTGTTAATGATTTGAGATATGTATTTATTTTTATATTTTTTATATTTATTTTTATCTTTATTATAATAAAATCTTCCTATTGAATGCCTTTGGGTATAAATCATGAATCAGTAAATTTTTAATTAAACAAGTGTTTAAACATGAACTTCTTTCTAATAAAAAGCTGTTCGACTTTATTCCTAAATGAATTCAAATTCAAATTTATATCTAGACTTTTGTCAATTAATTGTTGTTTATCACTTTTCGCATCTTACGCATTCAGATGACTCATGGAATAATTTGTTTTTTCTCTTGGTTTCCCATCGATCTATCATGCAGTTTATTTATAAAGCAAATGATTTCAGCTAACAAATTGATGCATTTTCTTAAAGACAGAGCAATAAAAACAATTGCAATTAATGGTTAAAAACAGATTTGCAGATGTTTTTCCAGAGAAATTAAATAAAATAAAAACACATTTAGCTAAACCAAATAAAGTCTTTTATATGACAAATGTTTAAATAAATTTCTGCAATATTTTTTGACCATTTCCTATGGACAACATTTTTAAAACCCAACCTAACGCAAGCCAATACCTATAGATATTCAATTTAATTTTAAATTTTAATTTTCTTCTAAAAGTATCTCAAAAATTATTAAAAAAAATATGTGTCGATAAAAAATATTTAAATAAATTTGTGAATTTTTTCACTTACCTTTCAGTCTCCGATTCTGCATTTGGTTGCTGCTGTAGCTGTTGTATTTGTTGTTGTGTTGTTGTCGATGCTGTTGCGGCGACAGTTGCTGCTCCTGTTGCTGCTGCGGCTGAAGTTGCTGCTGCAGCAGTTGATGCTGCTGCTGCTGTTGCTGCCGATGTCGATTGTTGCTGTTCATCGCTCAAGCCAAGCGATGTTGTCGTTGCTTCCGCAGCAATTGTTGCTGTTGTTATTGCTGCTGCGGCTGCTGCTGCAGTTGCTGCATTCGTTAAATTCACATTGTTGTTGTTGGCACTAACACTCGCGATATTTGTCGACGGCAATTGCTGTTCCTCCAGCAATTGCTGCACATCGGCAATTGTTGCCGGCGCGCTTTGCAGCTGCAGCGCAGGCATTGCTGCAGCTGTTGCTGCTGCTGTTACTGCTGCCACAGCTGGCGGCAGGTGCGACATGGACAGCGGCAACGTCTGTCCTTGTCCAGTTGCTGCGGCAACAGCAACTGTTGCTGCTGCTGCTGTGCTAGTGGAAGTGTTTGAAGTCTGTGTTGCTGCTGCTGCCACTGCTGCTGCGGCTGCTATTGGCGCTGCTGCAGTTGCCGGTACAATGCCATCGATTTGCGATGTTGCTGGTTGCTGCTGCTGCTGTGTCTCCAGCTGGAAGTTGGGCGGCTGCCCGGCAGCAACTGCTGCAAAGGTGGGCGCCGTTTGCGCCACTGCTGCCGGCGACAGCGGCTGCTCCACATAACTGCTGCTCATAGTTGTCAGCTCGCCGGCAGCAACAGTTGCTGCTGTGGCAGCAACACTTGCGTTATTATTGTTGTTGTTGTTGTTGGTGGTGCTGCTGTTGTTGCTGCTGTAGGCGGCGCTTGCGTTGCCAGCAACATCCATGGCTGCTGCTGCAGCTGCCTGCTCCTGCTGCTTGAGTTGCTGCAGCGACTGTTGCAGCTGTTGCGCCGCCGCCGTGGCATAGTCCATGGGCAGCGTCTGTCCGTGGGGCGTGCCCTCCGCATTGGCAGTGGGCGTGCCCGCATTAGCATTAACGCTATCGTAGAGTTGCTGTTGATGTTGTTGCTGCTGTTGTTGTTGCTGCTGTTGCTGTGGATCGCTGTTGGCGGCATTCACAAATTGCTGCATGCCATGAACAACTGTTGCTGGCGCTGTCATCACACCACTGGGCGATGGGGCAGCAACTGTTGCTGCTGAAGCAGTTACCGCAATTGGCAACTGTTGCTGCTGCTGCTGCTGCGACTGTTGCTGCTGCGATTGTTGCTCGGTGAAATTCCAATTGGCATCGGTTGAGGCCGCCTCCAAATGATGATTCTCGTGCAGCATGCTCGGCGGCAAGATCATGCTCTGGGTTGTCTTCGGCGGCAGGACGTCGCCCTCGGCCAGGACACAGCCAGGAGCAGCTCCGCCCGTTGCCTCCGTATTAGCAGTCTTTTCATTGTTATTGGCAGCACCCACACTCGAGTGATCCAAATAATCCATGCACATCCAACGTCCGCGCTTGAACGGTTCCGTCGACTCGATCTTGACGACCTTGAAGCGTTCGCTGCGATGTTGCGTCTCCTTCATGTCGTCCTTTTTCTTGGTGCCGCCGGGCGTCACCGCGGCACTGACCACATTAATAATGTTGTCGGCCACGTTCACCTGGACGTTCTGAATGGTCTGGCCCAGCGACGGTCCGATGGGATCCACGACAACGAGGCCGTACTGGGAGCTAGTTGGTATGACGGGAGCTGTGGTGCTCAGGGCGTTGTTGGCAAAGAACACTTCCTCCTTGGAGAAGGTGTCCTCGGACATCGAGGGTGTTTCGTTCTCGAGGTCCGTGATGCGACTGTTGTCGTCCGTATGAGATTCGTCCAGATCGTCGGCGGACTCGTCGCCGGTGTCCCCAGCGGCATTCAGCTTGGCATGACCCACGGTCACCGAGGTGATTTGAAATGAGGAAGTCGTCTTTGGTTTGCGATTGTTGCCGCCGCCGCCGCCGCCAGAGTTGGTGGCACCTGTTGCTGCTGCTGTTGCGGCGGCAACTGTTGCTGCCGTCGACTGATGTCCCTGGCTGTGGCTGGTGTGATGATGATGATGATGATGCTGATGATGATGATGTTGCTGCTGCTGCTGCTGCAACTGTTGCTGCTGCTGTTGTTGCTGCTGTTGCTGTTGCTGCATTTGCTGCCAATGGTGTTGCTGCTGCAGTCCCAGGCCGCGTGTTGCGGCACCATTGTTGTTGGGCGAACTTGCCTTGCCAGCAACAGCAATTGCTGCTGTGCTGTTGTTGCTGCCGCTGCTGTTGTTGCTGCTGCTGCCGCTGCTGCTGCTGGTTGCCGCTGTTGCTGTTGTTGCCGCCGAATGATTGCTGCTGCTGCTCGACTTGGGCGCCAGCGACACGCTCGACCCGGTGGCCAAACTGCTGTTGCTGCTGGCACGCGACACGCTGCCGCTGACATCAGCAACAGTTGCCAACACAGAGCCGCGACTCAGCGAATTTAAACGCAAACTTTCGCTGGTTGTGCGTTGAGTGTTGTTGCTGTTGTTGCTAATGTTGCTGTTGTTGCTATTGTTGCTGATGTTGTTGCTAATATTGTTGGTGCTGGTGTTGCTGTTGTTCTGATGCGCATGCGCCTGATGATGATGCAAATGCGAGGCGTGATGATGATGATGATGATGCTGCCCGTTGCCGCCCAGCGAGTTGACTTTGGTCAGCGGCGGCTTCTTGATGCTGGTGGCGCTCAACGTGCTGGCGACGACGCGCGCCGGCGTCTGTATTGAGTTGCGGCGCGCGGGCGCATTCCCAGCGCCAGCAGCGCCACCTGTCGGCTTAAACTTGGCATTCAGATGACGATCAAACATGTTGTTGCTGCTGGCGCGTTGCTGTTGTTGCTGTTGCTGCTGCTGTTGTGTTGTTGCTGTTGTGCTGTTGTTGGACTGTTGCCGACGCAAGGCTGCTGTTGATGTGGGATTCGCAACAATGCTGTGCGATTCCTGCGAGTTTTCTGGAGATGATGCAGCCGAATTGCTGCCGCTTGCCTGACCGCTATTACCAATTGTTGTTGCTGCTGCTGCTGCTGCGGTGCTTATCTGTTGCTGTTGCTGCTGCTGTTGATGTTGCTGTTGATGTTGATGTTGCTGTTGTTGCTGACCGGAATCTTCGTTGGCAGCGCTTTGATTCTCGGCCATAATCGAATTGGATTTCAGCGTACGCAAAGTTTTCAGCAAATAATCCAGTTTTGCTGACAATACTTTGGATTATTTGGCGACAGGAAAATTATTTTACTACTATTATTTTAGATTGTTTTTTGTTTAAACGTTTTTTTTTTTTTTTTTATTAGTGTTTTTATATTTGCTTTTCTTTTTTTGAGTCTTTGCAACTAGTTTAAATGTTGGGCAATTGTTGCTGGTTTGCCCACTTCGAAGATGAAACTGGCGGCTGGCAAACGACGACGACGATACATAGCGACAAACAACCGTTATGTTACAGGTGCAACAACGAATTGCGACGAACGACGAAATGGAAAACCGAGCGAGAGAGACGCGTACGCGAAACAGTTGTTGTTGTTGTTGTTATTATTATTGTTGTTGTATTGTTGCTATTGTTGATTTTGTTATGCTAAGTAATAAATTTAAATTTATTTGTTGCTGCCGCTTTTGTTGTTAGCTATAATTTGCCTTTGCGCGTTTTATTAGCAACAACAACGCGCGCAATAATAATAACTATATAAGCCGCCAGCTCGGGCAGCAGCGCCATCTAGCGCTTGACTTTGGTTAGCGGGCGTTTCAATTTTCCGCACACTCACACACACACAAGCACACACACACACACACAGCACAGCTGTTGTTGTTGTAATATTTGATTTAATTCAATCGCGCACAAAAATTTTTTTATTTATTTTTTTTTTGTATATTTTTAACTAAGAATTTTAATTTAACTTTAGCATGAAATTAAAAACTTTGTTGTTGTTGTTGTTGTTGCACTGTTAACACACTTTTCCATTTGTTTTGTTTATCGCGGAATTTTTTTTTATACAATTTCTTTTTTGCCCCGTTTACTAGCAATGCAGTAAGCTGTAGAAATTTAATTCCTGCAAAAGAGAAAGAGAGAGAGAGAGAGGGGAAGAGAGAGAAAGAGAATGACTGGTTAAATAAATATTAATTTAATAGTTTGTTTAATTAATTGGGTTACAAGCGAATTTAAAACGCCGCACAAGTTATTCGAGGCGATTGTAAATTTGTATTTTATTTGTCCCGGTGGCAGGCACACGTTGGGCGCCATTTGTCAGTGTGTGTGTGTGTGGTTTTAGAGGAAATCATTTAATTAACAAGAACTCAATTTGATAATTAAACAATTAAATATCAATTTAGCGATATTGATGGAAAGTTTTCCAACTTTTTTTTAAAAAAAAATAAGTATTTGCATATGTTTTTTATTCATATCCTAATCCCCTGATGAAATACTTAAGCTGGTTTTTTTTTAATTTCATAAGAATCTGGTTTAAATAATAATAATTAATTTAACAAAGTGCTAATAACTAATTATGACTGCAAATTTTAAATTCCCCCAAGTTGTTGAAAAATACAAAACTTTCCTAAAAGCAGAAAAGCTAAGTTCTAATTAAAATAAAAGAAAGATAAAAATGTTTAGATTTAGAAAATAATTATATCAGCTTTTAATTAATATCTTAAAAATTATATAAGTTTGCTCTTTCAAAAAAGTTTTGTTTCAGATTTAGATTCGTTTGAATATAGATTTAAGTTAAGCTGAATTTTTTTTTAAACCCAATAAAAATAGCTCAATTTTTTTAAACTATTTTCAACTCTATCAACAAAACCATCGCATAGTTGTTAGCTTTAAGTATATTTAGCTTTATAGCTGTAGTTTTAACTGCTTGTATCTGTCTGTCTTTAGCTGCTTTTTAGTGGATTTCATAACTGCGTAGTTCCACTGTTGATTCTGATTAGCTTTTGGCTGATGATGATGATGATTTTGAGTTTTTCTTTGGCATTGCTTTGTATTTTTTTTATATTGATTTCATTATTTCCGTTTTACGTCGTAGTTTGTTGAATTAGTTAAGTGGCACATTAGACGAGGTTCCTTTGCTCTTATTGTATTTATAATTTTTTTTTCATCTTCGTTCTCTTGTTTGGCTTTCTTTTTGGCTTAGTTTTAATATTTTTAAATATTTGCTTTTTTTCGGTATTTTAATCTTTAAATTTTGTGCTTTTATTTAATTTTTCTTTTTGCTTTTGCATTATTTAATTGAATTCGTTTACGGAAATAAACGCGCAATTGACGATGCCAAAATCAACAACAAAAGCCAGTCAAAAGTTGTTTCAATTTGTATGATCAAAGCAATTATACCCTAATTTTATATTTTACATTGTAATCTAAAGAATAATAATCTACTACACATTTAATTCCAATTTAATATATGAATAAATAAATATATAAAATAACTATATCTATATTTTGCTCTCTTTAAAGCTTCTATTCATTAAATCCAAATCAATATTCCCTTTTTGCCCAAGCAAATAAAGGTCACCAAAAAAAAGTTCGCATAAACAAAAGTAAAAAAAAATGCGTAATTTAACGGATGCGTGTATTTGTGTTTGTTAATAGCCGTAAGCTTTGGCGATCATTCATAAATTTCGTGAACTGTTTAACTTTCATAAGTGTGCATAGTGAGCATGTGTGTGTGTGTCGGGCGCGTGTGTTTGACGTTACGAACTTTTGCGTGTGCCCCCAGCCCGAAGGCAAAGTGAAGACCTTGGGGCCAAACTATTTGACGTGAAACAAACGATATGCGAAAACTAAACAAACATATATCAGAAATCAGTTATAGGTCAACTTTGGTCAATTTGTGTGTGTTTTGGCCTTGTTGAGGCTGCGATCAGAATAGCGAATTCTGGGCGAATTTCAAATTGAGAACTAAACACGTCGAACAACTCATAAAATCTGGAATGTCAAGAATTTACCTATTAATAGAAACTTAACTTTTGCTAAGCTCTTGTTTAAGATCTTGTTTTCAACGCAATAACAAATCGATTATAATATGAAAAAACGATCTAACTTTTACCGAAAGAATTAATAAGTGAAGGGTATTCAATGTTTCGTAATCAATCAGCTTTTATTGGTTTCTCTGTTTGTGATTACCGCGAGAAGCATTAGGATTTATTCTAGCCCAACGCAGCTCAGATAACTGTTATTTATGCCCGGCTCAGCAATAATAGCTGCCACCCAATCAAGAGTATCTGATGGGTAGGTGGCCAAACTGCAATGTATCCAACAGATACAATGGGCCTGGCGACGCCTGCCTCAACACAGGCGACAAACAATAAGCGAAACACAGAAAAGCGACAACAACAACAACGGCAACAACAAAGTGCAGCAAAGAAGGAAGGAGCAAAGGAAGCGAGCAGAAGAAGTAACAAGCAGCAGAAGAAGGAGAACTAATTGCAACGACAAAGTATAAAATCGATGAAGCAAAAAATATAATGAAGAACAACGACAACAGATAGCGCAGCGAAAGAGACCAAAAGATAGGAAGCAGAGAAAGACTGAAAGAGAGAGTGCAGAAAAATTACATATGGCCAGAGAGCGAATGCGCGTTAAACAAATTGCAACAATTTTGCCATAGAGCAAAGAGACGGAACGAGTGCGAGGGGAGCAGCCTGTTGGCCTGCTGCCTACAGACACACGCACACACATGCACACTCTCACAAACACTCACACAGACGGACACGCGTAAGACGGCGAGCAACGTGGGCGCCTACAAGTGGGCGGGCAAGGGCTGCGGTCGGGGAGTCAACATGCCAAACAAACAGTGCAAATTGCCAAGGCAGGACTGAGGAGTAAGGGAGCAAGAGAAACAGCAAGAGCGAAGCAAAGAGAGCGAGCGCTGAGAGAGCTTTGTCGGCGGGCGAGCTCTTCTCTCTCGCTGTCGCTCTCTGCATTACACTCTCTCACGCTGCTGGCACTGAAGAAGACGAAGAAGACAGCTGCCGGTAATCAATATTGATGATGATAGCAGCGGCAGCGGCAGAGGCAGAGGCAGCGGCGCAAGCAGCAGTCGTAGCAGCAGCGAGTGCGACGAAGATAAAGAGCAAAAGGGAAAAGGTCAAAGTGAAATGCAAATCAGAAACGCGACAAAGCAAAATTTAAATGCAATTTAATTGAAACAAAATCACTGCAAACGAAGAGAGCGACCAACAAAAAAAGAGCGAGATGAGTCACGAGACAATGCGTAGGAGGAAGTAGCACAAAAGCCAAAACCCGAAAAAAAGAGGAAACAACAAAGCAAAGCAAAGGCCATTTAAAGATATTGCATATCCATGAGATACGCAACCTTTTTTTCTTCTCGTGAATCGAATCGGGCTGAGTAAATAACAGAAATCAAAATCAATTCTTTATTTACAATACATTTGCGTTTGTCAACAATATTTATTAGTGTTTATTTATTTATTTTCGCATTTCGACAGACAACGACGTGACTTGGCGCACGCTGTGCCCCGCCCCGCCCCTTGCCCAGCCCCCTGCGAGCAACTGCATTGAGTTGCCGCCTTTTGTTGCAAACAAATTGTTAAACAAACAGTCAGCGATATATATCACATTTCTAAACAGAAATCAACGCTTAAAAAGTTAACGCAGCTGATGACACAGCAGAAAAAGTAGCAAAAACCAACAGATGGAAATGTGAGACGAGAAAAAGCGAGAAAAACTTCGAGAGAAGTTGGCAATTCTGCACAGATCTCAAAATTCAAAACAGTTTTTAGCCTACTTTAAATTTAAAATAATTTTCCTAATTTGTAAACTATATGCAACATTTAAAAGCAAAAGATTACGAATTTACAAATTATAAATAAATAACATTTAAAAAGTGAAAAGTTAAATTTAAAGTTAGGAAATTAATTGAAGAATATTTTTAAAATCTTTAGGAATTTGAAGTTTGAGAATTGAGTTTTTACAAAATGATGCTTATAAAGCTATTAAAAAGTTTAGCAAAAAATCAATAAAAATAAGTTAACAAAAATCTGTTTAAAGGGAACAACTTTCAGTTAAAACTGTCTAACAAATACATTATAAGTCAAATTATTATTGAATAATACACCCTAAACACAATTGTTGAATAATTTATTTGTCATTTAATGGGCGTTAAAATGAATAAAATATAAATTGTTATTTAACTTGAAATTAAATAAAATTGCATAATAACAGCAATTACTTTTACATATTAAAATCAATAAGGGAAATGTTCTTTTGGTAAAAGACTACTTCACAGAGAACAGATTAAATTTTTGCACTCTTTCTTCTAGGGAAACGTAAGATAGAAAGTGTTCTTTAATTATGCAATATTTTAACTATAGCCTGATAAAGCTTGCCTGATTAGGAATTCCTATAGAAACCAATGAATGTGAAACAATACAATTTATAATCTATTTGGCAATCGCCAAAAATTTAATATTTGTGCAAAATAGTATTACTAATAACAGATATGCAGCAAGTTTTAGCAATCAGAGCTGTAAATACCCCAGAAAAATAACTAAAGACTTCCGTTTAAAGTGACGAAAACAATGAATAAAGATAGGAATACATATGAGTATTATTTTAATATATGTATATAGTATTTATAATGTATGCACAATGCACTCACAGCTGGGCGAAAGGGGGTGGGGGGTTATATTCCGTAATAGGCTTATCCAACTGGACATTTAGTCATCGCGTCTCGCATTACCTTAATTGGAATTAGACTCGAGTTAATTCCAATTAAAATTCCGCTTGCTGTCGCTTTGTATTTTCTTATTGGTTAAACATTGCAAGCGGAGTTGAGTTGGGCGCGTGTAAACAATGTGCAAACAGCTGATTTAGTTATAAACAAAATGACTAAATTGCTTTGCCAGCTGTTTTTCCCAATAAGCACAACACAAGCCGTTGTCAGTGACGCCGCTGCTGCTGCAAATCCAATAAGAACGGCACCAAAATCTATACACACATGTGTAAGAAAGACGGCAACAACAATGCGAAAAGGTACAAAGTGCAAATGTAGCCAGCAACAAAAAAACAACAAGAAACGCAGCGAAAATGAAGCGAAAGTGAACGAAAATTAAAACAACAACAACGCATTTAATTCTGTTGCGACAGAAAAGGCAAGAACAACAACAGCTGCAAGGATGGGCGGACAACGGCTTCGACGCCAAAGTCGACGTCTACGCTGACGCAGGGCTGCGACGCAAACACAACAACAACAAACATATGCACACACTTAGGCACTTGCAGTTAATTATTTACTTTACATTTTGCAGCACTTTTTTGTTGTTACTCATTTTGTTATTGTTTTTGCCGTTGAAAATGCACTGTTTCTTTTTTAGCTGCTGCCATTCACATCGATTTGTTGCACTGTGCAGCTGCCTGCTGCAACTGCGACGCAACGTCGCTGCCTGCTACGTTTTTTTACAATTTAAATTTTTCCGAGGCATTTGCAAATAAATGCATTTTAACTTACGCGTCGCACTTTTTCCAGTTTTTCACACACATTTAAATTCA
The DNA here is from genome assembly GCA_004143845.1 of Drosophila lacertosa. NCBI lineage: Eukaryota > Metazoa > Arthropoda > Insecta > Diptera > Drosophilidae > Drosophila > Drosophila lacertosa. The sequence goes on along the minus strand of SCDZ01000451.1, from coordinate 22,548 downwards.
TTGAAATTATAACGAAAACTGAACGCCACAAAAGAAATATGTTGAATTTTCGTTTTGCAACAACAAAAAAATAAAAGAAAAAACGACAAAAAAAATCGGACAAAAGGAACAAATTTGACGTGAGAGCGTAAAAGAGAAAGAGAGAGAGCGAACGAGTGCGAGAGTAAATCGAATGTGAGAGCACGAGAGCGCCACACAGTCAGCAGCAGCGCGTGCGAGCGAGGGGGAGAGAGCATTAAGTAAACGAAGCTCGTGCATGGCAGATTTGCAAAAAGTTTTTTTTTGTGCAAAAAAAGAAGAGTAGAAAATGCCAAGCCACTTTAAACATGAACTGCCAGCAGCGGCAATAACAACAACAACAATAAGGAGGGTATTAAACAATTTAGCGCCGACGACGACGTCGCCAAATAGCTTCCACAAAATTTTTTGTAGGTTTTTTTTCCACTACACACACACAAACACACGCACGCAGAGGGGCACCCATACAGGCACACGCACGTCGTCGGCGTCCGCAACACGGTTGCTACTTAATAGATTTAATTTGTTAACTGCTTGGCACTTGTAATTTTTGTTTTGTTAAATTAATCACATTTTCAGCGCAAATGTTGCATTGCTGCCTATTTGTGCCCGTTTCTTATTCAATTTGCACGCACACACAGACACGAATGTAGAGAGACACGCACACACACACGCCAGCAGCGACACACACACACACAAGCACTCACTTTACACACATTTTTTTTAATGTGTATCGGCGCTCGCTGCTCGTTGTGTTTTGTGTGCGAATTGATTTTGCATTTTGCGCTTAACACTTTGCTTGCCATTTACTTATTATGCTTGTGCTTGCGGTATTTGTTGCTATTTTCAATTACAAACTTTTCACCTTGAAATTTTTACGGCAGGCTCCGAACGGTCGACTAATTGTGGCGGTCGGGCGATAGGCGTTCGGTACGTTGCAACACTGACTGTTGCAGTGTGACCTGCGAAGCGATACTGACAAATAGCCAAAACTTACGCTAACCGAATAGCTATAGCTGCCAAAGTGAGTGCATTTGGCGTTTTTTGCAACACTGTTTGTTTGGTATTTTATAATTACTATTATTTGTGGCATTTTATAAGAGAGATTTGGATTTTGTTTGTGAAGTCTTCAATGATTAGTTGACAATAATAAATTGTATATATAAAAAATAAATTGTATAATTAATTTTGTTTACTTAATTTCATTAGTATAAGTATTTGCAAATATATCTTTAAACTGTTTTGTTTGTAAATTGTTGAACATTTAATAAAATGAATGTTTAACTTTTTAATTTGGCGGCTAAGCATGCAGAACATGGGCAATATATCGGTATAGAGCTGAGAGCTATCGTTAAATTGCGTTCGCTTTACTAAACAGCTTCGCAACGGTCGCCATGCGTTCACGACACGCAACTGTTGCGGAGTGGTTGCATTTGTAGGCGCGTCAATTTGAAAGCTTCGTTAAGTTGAAGGTAAGTAATTAAAATGATAGCTTTGAGTTATTTGTGGTTTTGGGAATAAAAAGGGAAGAAATGTGTTCTTTATTTAGTAAAGTATTGCTTCACACATCCAATTAAAATGCCCAATTATTTCGTAATAGAAAACAAATCATCTTTTGGCCCAAAAATCACGTTAATGATCGCCCAAACAACCCCCAAATTTTGAAGCGTTGACCACTCGACCGTCTGCGCTGGAACGTGTTTTGGATTAGAATTAAGCCTCTAGAACAACAACGACGCCTTTGAAGACTGCAGCAGTTCCCCTCTGCATTTGAATTGCAGGCAAAAAAAATAGAACTAGCAAAAATAACTAAGAAGGAAACGGCGAGAAAAACCTGCCCTAGGGCTGGACATGTTTTCTGCGTAATTAGTGCAAAATCCATAAAATTGCCAACCCCGCGTTTTCTTCGTTTTCCTTAACAATTTCCATGTGATTGCATTTCGGACAAACTCACACGCACACACACACGCACACGCACACACAGTCATTAGGGTGACCACGGTCCGGCTTAACTGTCAGTGCCATATAAAAGTCCCACAACCCTCCAACACAACAACAACAACAACACATCGACAGACGTATGCAAAACTTTCTCTTTGCATTCGAATTTCTCGCCCACAATTATGAAGATGAATGTCCTTATTGCTTTTATATCCTTTGCGTGTGTGTGTGAGTGTGTGTGTGTGTGCGTGTGTGTTTGTTTTTGTGTGTGTGTCGACATTCTCTATTAATAATGCTTTCGGTCACACTCTGCATACATTCGTCGAAATTTGTTGCCTTTCTTCCCAGTCCCATTCCCACCTCACACACACATTCTCACCACAGTAAAACTTTGCCTATTGCACAGTGGGACAATGCTTATTGTAAGAGTTAACTGAATGTTAAGCGAGAAATATAAAATTCAATATATATATTAAAAATATAAAAATGTATATATACATAAATATAAAATAATGAAAATATAAGAAACATTTAAAAAATTATAAATATATAAAATAAACAGAATATAAATATAAGTATAATAATATATATATATTAATCTATAATTTTTTACAGATTTTAAAGGTGGGCAACAAACTCAAATATATTATGTTTATGTTATGATAAATTTTCTACTGTTTTTTTAAATACCTATGAAAAATTTTTTGTCATTTGTTTGTTGTGTCTTGTGCCACTGTGCAACGCTTTAGTCCTGCTTGCCACACGAAGCGCGTGCAACTGCGTCTGCCACAAAACTCCGTTGGTTTCTCCTCTTGCTTTTCCATATCCTCTTCTTCTTCTTCTTCTGCTTGGCAGCAATAATAAAGGAAAATCCGACAGGATGCTAATGCGTATTTAGTTATTTAGTTTATGTGTGTGTCTGTGTGTGTGTGTGTGTGTGTGTGTGTGTGTTAAGGGTGTGGGCAGGGATTGTGTTTGTGTTTGTTTTATGCGCTGCTTTTAGATACAAAGAAGGACTGGAAATATTTGCATATTATCGATTTATTTTTATGCGAAGGAAAAACTATTAAAGAAAGAAAATATTACAGGGTATATTTGCAAGCTGAGCAACCCTGCTGGCGCATGTTTGCAGGTTATGCACACTTAAGTAGCTTTTAAGCTTAAAATGAGATGTGAGGAAAATGGGAAATGGAAACTAAAAACAATTCGATTTGAGAACGTTGCGAAATTCGACACGAAACGTGGCCAAAAAAGGACCTCGCAGGACCTAAGCCGATTTCAACAATTTAAATAGAATTTTATATGTTATTTCATACGTGTTTTTTAGAGGGCAAAATGTCAAACATGAAACGACACGGGTCCAATTAGATTTGCCCCGCCCACTTTTTGCCCGCCCCCGTTTACTGCCTGTGCCAAACTACCCCATCCAATAAAGTGCGTGGGATTTTTGAACAGTTGGCAAAAAAAAACGAAAGAAAAAAATAGAAAAGAAAGAAGAAGAAAAATAAACATGGGCCACAGGAATTATGAAAAGTAATGAACTGAAAATCGAATTGGAATTGTTGGCCTTAAATGCGCCTGGGGGAACAATTACGCCAATAAGAAAAAAGAATATCCCTGATATGCCGAACAATTTGCCAATCAGCGTGTGAGGTTTTCATGTGCTCAAAAGAACTAGTTCATTATTTAGTCAATACAAGAGAAAATGTGCACACAATTTTACAGAAAATGACAATAGCAACAAATTTAATATTTAATTATATTTTCTAAAAATTATAGAAAATTTCAATTAACAAAAGATAAAGTTGATTTAGAAGAGAAAATGTTTTTATCACCTTAATGTGAAAATGACGATTGAAGGATTAAAAGAAAACTCCTTTGATGTGGTTTTCCCAAGTTTTGGCTCAATTGAAAACTTATTAATTATAAATAGACTCAAAAAGTAATATTAAATATCAAAAGATAAAGAAAAGTATCAAATAAAATTATAAACAGAAGAATATTTATACTTTTCACTCGAGTTCAAGTTCCCCAAAATAATTTCTATTAATTTATTTTCTAAGCTAACTTTTATATAAATAGTATAAGGAAATATTTACTCAAATAATTTGCATTAATTTTTTTTCTCAGCTAATTTTTATATTAATAATATAAGAGAAGTTAAAATAAAATTACCTATAATATAAATAATAATAATATAATATAGATAAATAATAATTTTACGTACAGAACGCAAGAGAGAATAATAAGAGAAGTTTTAATATGTTAAAGTAATATTACCTATAATATAAATAATAATAATATAATATAGATAAGAAATAATTTTACTTATAGTATAAATAAATATTTTATTAAAGTTCCTCAAATTCAATTAAATAAAATTAAATCAATTTATTTTTTTTAAGTTTATTTTTATATTAATAATAAATGAAAGTGTTGAATACATTAAAATAATTTTACACAGTGTAATTTATGTATATAAAAGAGATGAAAATTCCACGATGGGGCCACTTGGGATTTACAAAGGACCTTCCAATTGGGATTGCCTAGAGCCTGGCGCACTTCAGGACGCGTTCGGTCTGCTGAAGTCGACGGATGTGAGAGCGCGTGGCGGGAGAGTCGATGCAGCAAAGGACACCCTGTAGCTCGGCGCCCAGCTGATCCTTCTGGTCGATGCGATCGTAGGTGACGCCGACGACGCCGTAACGCTTCAGCTTGCCCCGGACGGCGTCCTCGTTGTTGGGGGCGCCCCAGCAGAAGGCGTGCATGTGCAGGTCCTTGATGAGGCCCAGGATCAAGGGCTGCTTCAGCAGGATGTTCGAGTGCAGATTCAGGCCGAACAGCTCGAAGATGTAGGACAAGAAGACGCCGTTCTCCAGCTGGCTGACACGCTGGTCCAGGAACTGCATGGGCCGCTCCGGATTGAGCAGCAGCAGGATGACAGGATAGAGGTTCTGCTTGAAGCGGATCATCAGGCAGATGTCCGCATCGAAGCTGGAGAAGATGACGCGACGTCGACCCGCAAGCCGAAAGACAACCTCCAGAATGGTGTCCACATAAAAGTTGCGATCGAAGCCGGGCTTAAAGCCGTTCTCCTGCCAACGCCGACGGCTATCCTGCTGCGGCCACTTCAGCTCGATGTTGAAGCCCAGACTCTCCGGCAGCCGGGACAACTCCATGTCGAACATATCGCTGAGCAGCGGAAAAGGCTGCTGCTCGAACAAATGCCGATCGCAGTCGAAATCGCAGCCCGAAGCGCCCGCATAACGCAAAGGTTGAGCCAACTTCAGTTCCTCATAGTTCAAGGCCTCGAAGGGTATGACGATGTGATCGCCACGCTTGGCTCCTGTGAGGGCCATCAGGCGATAGCGATTCAGCTGCTCGTGCGGAAAGACGAAGACGTCGTGGCTGGTCAGCAGCTTCTCCACATTCCAGGCGGAGCCGAGGGAAAAGCGCAGAGTGTGATCGTGATAGACCACAACTTGAGCGTCCTTGGTCAGCTGAACGTCCAGCTCGACCATGTCGGCGTGATGCTGAGACGCCCGCTTGAAGGCGTACAGGGTATTCTCTCTGTGCAGATTCTCGTCCAGCCGATAAGTGTTGCCCGTGCCCCGATGTCCGATGTCCAAAGGCGAATGCGCCTCGCGCCAGTGCCGCTCGAAGGTGTGGCTCAGATTGCACTGATCGGCGATCGATGCGACCGGCCTGATGATCAGATAGCGCAGACTCATCTCGATCAGCGGCCGATGCGTCGAGGCGCAACTGATCTTGATCCTCAGCTGACCCTCGGAGCCAACCAGCTGCTCCGGCTGAACGAACCCATAGCCATAATAATACGGCGGCTCATCATGCCCCGCCTTGTGCGCAAAGCTATAGAGGTCCAAGCGATAAAGGGTCTCCCTGGGCCACATGATCGTGCAGTGGAACAGCTGCAGATCCTCGGGCCCGCAACGTGCCCCGCTCGGCACCTGGAAGTGCAGCTTGCGGCCAAAGCACAGATTGGCCACCTCCACAAAGGCCAGCTCGAGGCTCTCGTGTGTGGGATTTTCACTGGGCCGAAAGGGCGGCGGCTGAACTGTGGTCAGCCGGAGCGGCTCGAGGAACTTGATGCCGCAGTTGGGCGGCGCCGTCTCGTACATGGGACGCAGGAAGAGATGAAGGAGACGAGGAGTCTGCTTCAGCCAGTAGAAGGGCGCATTGAAGATCTTGAACTGGACGTAGGTTTCGGTGGTGGCCCAGCCGCGATCGATTTTGCACTTGGCGCCCAACGTTTCCGGCAGGCCGAAGCGATCGCAGCTTTTGAGCAGATTCTGGCAGGTGCGGATTAGACGCGGCTTTTCGGTCACCTCCCAGCGGCGGATGATGATCTCGTCCGCCAGCGGATTGTAGCCGACAATGCAGTAACGGTACTCGATGTCCTTGTCGCGCGGCAGGCGCACGGTGGCCTCGTGGCTGTGGCAGAGTTCGTTGCAATCGCCAGCGACGGCGTCCATGAGGTAAACCTGGTCGGGCTGCCAGTTGCCCAGGGCTGCACAGTTGCCCGTTATGGCCAGGTACTCGTTGCCCTGGAGCTGACCTTTCACCCGCACGCAGAACGGCCAGTCCGTGTAGGGTATTTCCTTTTCCGCCTCGGCCTCCTTCGGCAGCTCCTCCGCAGCTTCGTCCTGCGCGGGCACCTTCGGCTCGCATTCCTCGCGCTCGTTCGCAAAGAACCAACGGTGCATTTTTCCTCTTTTCCTTGCTTCTAAATGGGTTTCTACTCCTCACGAATAACTCTTCGGGTTACTTCAATTTAACTTCACTATAAAGAAAACTTTATTCTAAACTTGGCTTGCTACGATTTAACTTTGTGTAACTTAAACAGGGTATCTGCTTGTCTACTAAAGTTTAGTTAGTAGAAAGCATCTTCTAAATAGTTTCCTACTCTCTTTTTAATATCTTAAGATACTTTAATTTAGGCTCAATTAATTTTACCATAAATAAAACTTGGTTCCAAACTTGGCTTACTACGATTCAACTTTGTGTAATTTAAACAAGGTATCGGCTTGTGTGGTATGCTTTAAATAATAGAGAGTATCTTTAAAATAGTTTTCTACTTTCTTTTGAATATTTTAAGATACTTTAATTTACGCTCAATTAATTTTATCATAAATTAAACTTAGTTCAAAATATGGATTCCTTCATTTCAACTCTGCATAACTTTAACAGGGTATCTGCTTGTGTGGTATACTTAAAATAATAGAGAGTATATTTTGAAAGTTGTTTCCTACTTTCTTTTGTCTCTCTTCAGATACTTTAATTTAGGCTTAATTAATTTTAACACAAATAAAACTTAATTTAAAACTTGGTTTACTTCATTTCAACTTTGCATAACTTTAACAGGGTATCTGGAAAACTGAGCTAGCTGTTACTGTTTTCTCTCTCCCTCTCCCTTTTATATATTTGTATACCCTTTAATGAAGCTCATCTTAATCAAGTTAACATTTTTTGTCTCTCTTTCTTTCATTTCTTTCTTTCCCTTTCCCTCAGATTCATTAGAATTAAGCACTCTCTGTCCACGCCTCCTTCATTTATCTGAGCACACACCTTGCCAACCCTCAACACTAGACACACACACACACACACACACACGCACACACACACACACGCACACACACACACACGCACTTTTATTGTGGAACGTGTAAAACTCATAAAACACATTAAATCCAATCGAATAATCGAAATGTCACATTAGTTTCTAAAATATGGCCAGACAACACGTAAGAACATTTTCTGCCCCGCCCCCATTGTCCTCCGCCCCTTAACGAGGACACAAATGTGCCCAAAAACACAACAGAAAAAAATCGAAAAAAAAGAAAACTCTTTGGAAAACGCTTTCGCTTTCACTTTCGCATTTGTTGCTTGCACTTTCCACTGCCAATTTTCCGTTTAGTCGTTGACCATTTCCACACAATTTCATATTCAAGCTAAGTTTTCTCGTCCTTCGCTTTTTTATGCTCCTTGGTCCTGTGGGCATAATTTTAATGGTCAAATCGCTGTTGGGGATTTGTCTTTGGTTTGCCCAAATGGAAATTGCTTTCTTTTCTCTGCTTTTCCTTTCTTTTCGGGCGCATTGAAAACGCATAAAAATAAACATTTCCCATTTCCCATTTCGCATTTACAAATTTCACAAGATTTATGCCTCCTTTAATAGATCTATCTTCGCCAGCTTTGGGCTACGATCTCAAATTGGGTTTTATTTTCACATTTGCGATTTGGAAAATCGTCGCTCAATTGCCAACTTGGGATTTGTTTTCCATTTCCATTTCCATTTACATTTGGTTTTTGGTTTGTTTGTTTTTCTTTTTTGTGATTAAGTCATAAATTTAACTTCATTTTTTATGCTATTTTCTTTTTGTTTTTAATAGAAATAAATAAATAAAAAAAAATATTTTATTAATTGTAAGTTACTTTAAAATCATTAATAAATATTTTTTCAATTTACATTGTTGTACTATTATTATTAGTATTTAATTTTTATCATTATTTAATTATTGTAATTTTAGATTTATTTGCTTATTATAAGTTTATTAATTTATTTATAAATGCTGCTTTTAAAATCTTTGTTTAAATAATATATATTAAATAAAAATATAAAAGAAATATTAGAAAATATATCAAAAAAATATATATATTTGAATCGTTAACTTCGTAAGTTAATACCTAATTGAATACTAATTTATTACTTTAGAGTAATAAATAAATTCCAATTTATCTTTAAATCTAACTATGGGAAAGGCTCAGTCATAATTCCAATTGGAATAGATTTAGTCTTAAATAACTTTATGTATATATTTATCTATTTAAGCTCTATTAAAATCGTGCCACTTTAATATTAGAACCCCTTCCCCCTTTCTTTCTCCACCACTCCGCCCCTGCCATAAGCATTCATTTTCACTTCACTTTAGTTGGCAGGGGGATGGGGATGGAGTAACGGTAACTGTTCCAGGGCTCCGCAGATTGTAACTTTAACTCATTTGTATGCCAAGCAGCAGCAAGAACTAAAAGTTTTTTCATGTGCCAAAGTCCTTCGTCCTGCTCAAAGTCCCCAACTTGGATTTTCTTGCTCAACTCTGCACTTATTACTTATTACAGGACATGCTGAGGAAAAGGAGAAAAGGGGGAAAGGGAGGGGAAGGGGGGGAAAACCCTAGACATGTGAGACATGGAAATTCATCATCAAAAATGAATAATGTCTACACTTAATGCGGCTGCTGCTGCGGACCGTGCAGACACCCCCGAAAAGCCAGCAAAGGACACTGGACACAGGCCACAGGCCACAGGATAAGCAGCATCAGCAGCCTGAACCCAATTCGCACCCCATCAAAAAGGCGGGCGTGAAGCCCAACAAAACTTGGAAGGACCTCAGGGACAGCAAGGACTCCTTTTGCTCCTTGTGCTCCTTTCGACACTGCGCAGAAAAGGTTGCTTGAATATTAATTGTGCATATGGAGAAGAGACGAGCAACAACAACAAACAAAAAAAGGCAACAAATGTGCAAACTTACAAATGCAGGCGACGTGCAAGGACATGTCCAGGACGAACTACAACACACACACACACAGGGCAGGGGCAGGGGGCGTGGCACTTGTCTGAGAGTCTAATAGATTTTTTGGTAGCAGATAAAAATAAGACTTAAATTATCCATAGGCATGAGCTGTCAGAAAGAAGAAGAAAAAGAAATTGGGCGCGTTTTATTTTTTTGCTGGGGTTCTACTAAATGGATTATTAAATGCGCTACGTCTTAATTGTGAATGAGAGAGAGAGAGAGAGAGAACTTTGGGCATATACATTTAGACAAAGCTGGAGTGGGCAAAAATAAATAAAATAATTTTATAAATATTATTTTAATAAAATTTTTAAGCATAATTTATAGTCGCATTTTTACGCCTTTATATAGATTATTATATAATACTAAATTTAATATGATTAAATAAAAAAGAAATGTATAGTTTTTAGTTTTCTATTAATACCTTGACTTTCAGCTAAGACAAATATTTAATTTCCATTTTTACACTAAATATCTGGGAATTCTTCTTGTTTAATTGCCTAAAATAATATCAAATATCTTGAAGAACTTATCAAGTATTTAATAAAGACTTATATGTATTTATAAAATGTCTAATTTAGTTAATAGACTAATTGAATTTAAAAGTTAAATAATAAGCTTAATTTAATTTCTTGTATATAATAGCCAAAAACTAAATCTAAACTTATCAGCATAGTTAAAAAAAGTATATTTATTATTTAAGGGGTATCTTTATAATATGTTTAACAAACTCTTGCACAAGAAATGATTGTTGAATTTTGTGCTCTTTCCAAACCAATATGCTAAACTTGTGTAGAGTGCAACCCTCGAAAAGGAAATGCAGGCAAAAGATGACAGCAACAAATTTAGTTACTTATGATTATTTGCAGGACCTTTGCACTCGTTCCAATTGATGGACCATATCAAAATAAAATAGATATATAAATTGTGATTTAGGAAGCCTGGCAACTGCTGCTGAGATAAGGACTTAAACTAGTCGAAGGACAACTTGAAATTAAATGAGCTTTGAAATTGATTCGCGTCTTGTGTCTAATTTAGTTTGAAATCGAAATCGAAATCGAAAATGTTTTTCTATCTCGGATATCTCGTAATGCCTTCGATAAATAATGTGCAATTAATATGTAACACGTTAGTCGGTTCAACTCTAGTTAATGGCCTCGGCTCCGTTTTGGCCATTTGTCAATTTTGATGGCCGTGCGAGTGCCATAAAAAAGCGACAAGGCTCCAAAGTAAAAAACAGGCCCAAGACACGAAAAGAAACTTAATTCGACGGGCAGTTACCCTGTAAAGTGAAAAGAACTTACAGATATATTTTATAAAATAATTAAACAATGTTCAAATCTGGTCTTTACTTTTAAAATTTCCTTTTTAAAAATTTTTGGTAATTATTTTTATTCGAAAACTTTATTTTAGTGAAAAATATTCAATTTTAAGCTAAGCTCAACTCACAAACCAAATTTGAGATGTCTAGCTTTAACAGTTCCTGAGTTCTTTGGGAACATATTTTAGATGGATAGTTAAATTTAACAAAATATGCCTTATAAGCACTCCGAAATGAGAATTTTTGTAATGAAAAAATAGTGTAAAAAGATTATACTAACATATTTTTTGGCAAATAGAAAAATCTTTAAAAAAAATATTGAATTTTATGAAAAAAAGATCCCTAGAAAATTTCCTAAGTTTACTTATAAATAACGAAGATTAAAAAATATAGCTTTGTTAAGCTGAAAACTTCTTTATTTTCTAACGATTTCTTATCCCTTTCTTAACCCTTAAACGATTCCAGGGTATATTGTGAGGAATGTCCAAAAACTAAGCCCAAAAAACCAACTCTCTGTATAAATCACCATTAAAAAAACGAAACGCGTTTCGTTTCATTCGGACATAAAATAAAATTAACTTAAAAAGCAAATTCACGCGATATATTTTATGTGTCCTGGCCGATGTCCTGTCGGCCAGCTCATAATTCAGCGCGTTAATCCTTTAAATAGGACATTCATGTTATCCAGCCGCAGCGCTGACCATTAAAATAAAATTTATATCAATAAAATTTAATGCCCTCTTCCATTCGGTCGAATAAAAAAAGGAAACGTCCTCAAATAATTGTCCTTCATATTGATATTTATGATATTTGCAAGGCATTATAACTCTTATTGGATTTATAGCATGTTGGATTTGTTATTTCCACTGGCAATTGTTGTTGTTGTTGCTATTGTTGTTGTTATTGTGATCTATGTAGGCCCAGAATGTGAATTGGGATTTGTTGGAATCGTGGGCGAAGTTTGTTAAGGCAAAAAAGTCAGCAAAAAGTTAATGGAAAGTCAGCGAAAATATAGAAAAATAAACAAATCTTAAGTCAAAAAAAGAAAAGCTCTTTTTATATATAGAGTTACTTTTTTCTTATATAAAGTTTCAGACTGTTTTCTTTTTAAGAATATATCAGAAATTATTTTGGCTCAAATATAAATTTTCTATTTAAAACAAATATTAGAAACTAAATAATTATTTCTATTAACTTTTGGCTTAAATAATATTTTCTAACTAAAGGAAATAATAGAAATTAAATAATTTTAAGTAAATGTTTGAGTATTTTTTCTATTTACTTTTGGCTCATATAATATTTTTTAATTATAAGAAATAATAAAAATTAAATATTTTTTAAGTTTAAGTTTTGTCTTTTATTTAGTTTTACATGAGGATCAAATATAAATTTTCTAACTAAAAGTTTAAGTTTATCTCGAAGGAAAGATTTATCAATCAATCATTAATAAAATCAATAAAATCAATAATATTATAAGTATGAAATAAAGATCTGAGGGATGTGACATTTATATTTAAGTTAGGAACATGCAATTTTCACAGCTTATTTTTGTAATATAGATGAGAACAAAAACCCTTTCACAATCCATTCAGACTCATATATCATTTAACAAACCCAAAAACTGTCAGCAATCATAATTGCATAGAAATTAATATGAAATCAATCAAAAGTATTATTCGCATTTAACATTATCATTCTCTGGTGTTAATGAAAAAGTTACGCATACAAGGAGGGAGGGGGTTAACAGGGGGGCCTCAATGGGTTAAGAGACTGCAAAAGCGCATGAATTTTTCTTTTTGGGAATTTTTGTCATGCTCAACGGAAAGAAAGTGGAGAAAAGTTTTTCCTTTTTCGGTAATTTGAGCGCACACAAAGGCGCATTAACCCCTTATCGCCGACTACACTGAACCCCGCCCCCTCCCTCGTCCCCGCCCCCGTTTTGGGTTTCCTTTTGCTTCACGCATTCATTAACTGCGCAGCGCGTAATTAATCCTTGGCAGGCGTCGTCCTGGACCCAGAAGCCACCCCCAGGACCCAGTATCCAGGACCCAGGAACAGCAGCAATTGCATGTTGTAAATTAGATTTTCGTTTGTCATGACAACCCTTAACATGCGAGGCGAGGGTTGCCACCCCCTACCCATTCCTCCCGTCGCCTCGTTTGAATGCAAAACCGTTTTTGGTCATTAACCTGTCTCGAGCACTTTGCAAAACTTCGACTTCGACTTCGACTTCGATTTTGACATCGACATCGACTTCGGTTTGGGCTTCGGTTTCTACAGCGAAATGCTTTCAGGAAAAGTTTCAACCCTGCCGCCAGAGTTTCCACCATGTCATGCTAAGCGACGTGGACGCCATCTTGGACAACTTCCTAATGAACTCTGAGAGAGGGTGTTGAAGGGTGTTAACTATTTACCGTTCCATACAAAAGGGTTAAGCAAGTGTTAAGCGAAAAACGAAAAACGAAAATCGAAAAGCGACTTCATCAATCATATTTTTCTGGATCGCAAATCATTTTCATATGCCTGGGTATCAATTGGATCGAAAGCAGCTAATGCAGCTAATGAGTTAAAAGGGGGAAGGGAATTATTCCTTCGATATCTGGATAATAACTAAGTTACTGATATAAAAGATGAAACCAAATTACAAGAGCATAAGTTTTAAGATAGAATATATTAGAACTAAATCAGAATGAAAACCTTTCCTAGTTTTGCCTAAAAAAACTTTTCATACTTAACATTTTATATCTATCTCAGTCACAAAATATTAAATATTAAAAATACATTAATCAAATACAAAATAAATACTAATAAAAAATAAATAAATAAATAAATAATAATAAACACAAAAATAGGAAAATGCTTTTTACTTACATTGAGCACTTTTCTTTCTTGCTTTAAATTATGAATATTTTCCATCTTGGATAAGTTTTTGAGACATTTTTTTAAATACTTGATTTTAAGTCGAGCAAAAAAACAACCTGTAAAAAAGAGAACATTTAATTAAAATTTGTTCATAATAGAAATACATATATTTATAAAGGCAAACAAAAAGAATTTTTTAGTTGGTTTTTTAAATATATAAAGATTAATATAATATAATAATAATAATAAATATAATTTATGTATGTATATAAAAAAAAAAACATTATAATTATATTTATATATATAAAATTATAATTAAAATAAAGTTCATTTAAATAACATTACATAATAGAGTTTATTTAAATATATTTTCCCCTTTGTTTCTTATACTTTTAATCTCATTTTGCTCTATTCAAAAAAGAAACTCTCTTTTAATTTTATTAAAATTAATATGAACACCAAATTGATTTTAATTCCTTTGCTAGCTTAAAAGCAAAATTTGTCTCTCTTTTCATTCCCACACACTCTGTGTGTGTGTGTGTGTCATTAGTGTGGCATGTTTTGGTGGCAACTGTACCTCGAATTTGACCAGCCGCAGTTGATTGTTCGCTTTGGCCAAATATTTATCTAGCCCATTTGGAATTGTATAAATTTTGAACGCTAGATAAACATGAAAAGAAAAATACGAACTAAAAAGAAATAGAAATAGAAATAAAATAAAAAAACGAAACATGTTCATCAGCATTGAAATTGAACTTTGTTGTTGTTGTTGTTGTTGTTGCTCCTTTATATGCAGGGGGCATGTTGACACAGGACAAATAAGGACTGAGGCCAGAGAATATTCCCTCACCTCATACTCTATCTAATTTTTTTTGTGTGTCCCTCTCTAGTGTAAATAAAATGTTACAAATTTTGCAAAAATCGAACGGACTTGAAGGGATCTCAAGGAAGGGAAAGGGGAGGGGGGAGGGAAATGTAAGGAAAGCAGTTGGGGGGACTTTTCCTATGCTTGGCTGCACGTTGCCACTGATTGGACACATGTCGGCAGTGGAGAAAAATATCTGAAAAAAAAACAGGTAAACGAAGGAAGAAACTCAACTGACACGTGTATGTGTGTGTGTGTGTGTGTGTGGGCGTGGCAGCTACATTCGGCGCTAATAATGAGACGTTTATTTAAAGAAATTTGAAGGGCATTGTCTCGACTCGTGGCAAGAAAAAAAAGAGAGCAACTTTTGGTGCGTGATTTTGTTGAAGAAAGATGGAGGGGAGAAGAAGGTTGAAGAAGAGGGGGAGGGGGAGGGAGTAGTTGCCAAATTGGTTGTCCATAAAGATGTGTGAGATAAATATATTATTATTTAAATATACTGAAAAATAAGTATAATAATAATTAAATAAAATTGTAATTGAAATAATATAATAAAATAAAATAATAAATATGAAATAAGTTTAAACCAATTTAGATAATATATAATTATATATAAATGTTATTATAAAAATTTGAAAATAAACAATTTAATGGTAACTTAATTTATTAATTAATTAAATGTAACTATAATATTATAATAAATAAAACAATAAATATGAATTAAGTTAATTTTATTTTATGAGAAACTCATTTGTAATAAATTTGCTCAGATCGCAAATAAAAAAGAAAAGAAAACCAACTTTGGCATCAATGAAAATCAAAAGGAATGTACAAAGGCTGAAAATGAAAGTGGGCGGGGGCGTGGCAGCGGCACACACACACACGCACACACACACACACACAAATCCACTCAAGTCAATAGAAAAGAAAAATCACAAATAAAACGAACGTAATTTAAAATTTGGCGCAAAAGGAACCAACAAAAAAAATGCCAAGCTCGTAAATCCAAAAGGAGCAAAAGGACATACGCCTGATTGGCACGCACGAGGCACACACACATACACACACACACACCAACGCACACACAAAACTGACAAAGTCAAATATTTGATGTTGGCGCATTTCAGTTTGAACTTTTTTTTTTAAAAAAAGGAGAAAAAAAATATATAAAAAACTTCAACAATGTAATGAAATTGACTTGTGTGTGTAGGTGTGTGTGTGCTGTGTCTTATCTGCCACACACACACATACACCCATTTTAGGCACTCGTGTGTGTATTCATCTCTGTGCTAATTTCTACGCATTTTCCTTTCGTTTTTTTTCTCTCGCTTTTTCCCCCCGCATATTTGTGACTTTTGTGTTGGGGCGTGCCAGGGGTCGAAGGGGTGTGGGGGGAGGGAGGGATAAAATCCAAGTTGATTTCTTGTGCATTTAAAAGGCATTTTGATTAGTCGCAAAGTGGCGCGTGGCATTTGGCAGCCATTTTTTTGCTCTTTTTTCTTGGCTCCTTTTTCTGTTTCGTTTTAATTTGAACTTTTGATTAGGCCACTCGAGAGCTAAAATGGGTTTGATAAGGGCAGGCTTATGTGGATTTATATATATACAAACTATATATAAAATAAGTATATATATGAAATAAACTAAATTCGTTTGTATTTATATTTATTTTATTTTTAGAATAACATTTATATATTATTATTATGATATATTATTATATTTATATATATATACAAACTATATATAAAATAAGTATATATATGAAATAAACTAAATTCGTTTGTATTTATGTTTATTATATTTTTAGAATAACATTTATAAATTTTTCATTATATTTAAATTGGTTATATGTATTATTTTATTTTCACTATTGATTGAATATATTTTTAAATTTTTGGTATGTTAACTATATATATATATATGTATATCTCTTTTTATATTTGTTTCATATTTGTTTTATATTGGTTTAATTGAGCTTTATTTTATATATTTTTTTATAACTATTTGAAAGCCTTTTGCATATTGTATTTATATATTTTTTGTGTAATATATTCATTTATTTTCTTTTAATCATTTTGTATATTATATTTATAAGTTTTTGTATATTGTATAAATATATTTTTTTAATACTATATTTATATATATTTTCTTGCCTTATCTCAACTATTTGTGGCAAAGACTTTAAGCTTTATTTTATTTTATTTTTTATATTTATTTTGTCTATTACATTTATAAGTTTTTATATATGATATTTATATATATTTTTTATATCATATTTATAATTTTTTTTTTGCCACAATCTCAACTGGTATTTGTGGCAAAAACTTTGAGCTTTATTTTGTCTGCAGCTTGTCGCCGTTTTTTGTGGCAGCCACTTGAGTTCGTTTTGCGGCTCATCAATCAACATCAAACGGGCCGAATATGAATATGACAGTTTTACGCAAATTACACGCCACTCGACAATTGGCCCGGAGGCGAAATCTTGGCAATGGCCCGCATGTAATCAAGTGAGTAAATCAAATTTGAACAGACCAAAAACACAAACACAAATACACTTGACCAGCGGCTACACTTTTTAAACGCATGAAAAATGATGGCAACAATTTTCCGAGCGTCCTTTTTTCCGAGCGCATCATTCATCATGACACCCTTCGAGTTCTGCGAGTCCTGCGAGTCCTTCAAGTCGTTTATTATTATGCAAGCTCATGGCCAACGGGGCGTATGAGCGACGAAATGCTAATCTCAGCCAAGGGGGAGGAAGGGGGAGAGAGGGGGGGAAGGGGAGGGTAGCTCTGTGCTAGACAGCAACCACCACCAAGTTTGGCCATATTAATGAAATCTCCACAACATGCAAAATGGAAGTTGGCAAATGCTTTGATTGATTGACTTTATGTAAATTTCTCACTTAAGCCTGCCACGCCCCCCAATTGCTGCCCACTCTCTCGAAGAAACTTCTCATTGATTGTACACTTGGGCACAATACAAAATAAAAATAAATGCAATCTTTTTATTATATTTTTTTTGTTGGGCTTCTTTGGAAAATTGTAAAATCGAATTTGTTGAAACTCAGTTGAAAATAAATAATAATAATAAAGAAAAACACAATTCGATTTTCAATTGCGTAATGTTGCGTATAAATTGTTTGGCTGCCCTTTGCCCTTTGCCCAGTTTTCCGAATTTTCCCTTTTTCACTTGGGCCGTAATTCGATTGAGAAAGTTATCGTTTTTTTTTTATTTCCAACTGCGCCGCATTGAAAATTGTATTTAAGACGCGGTCAAAACGAATTTAATGCCAATTTTTTACCTATTGGTAATTTTGGGCTCAATTGTTGTTTGATAATAAAAATGGAAAAGTGATTGGAACAATTCAAAGGTTCTACTTAAGGCAAACAGATTAATATCTTTTAGATTAAATATAGTTTAGTAAATACTATAAATAATTATTAACTTTGAACTCAAATTTATAAAAATTTTTTAATATAATACTAAGTGTATTTTTTGAATTGATTAATTTGTATAGGAGAATAAAATATTATTGAGTGTTTTTAGTTTATTTTTTATAAAGTTCTTATCTTCTTTAATGTACAAAAAATTGATATTTGAACATTAAAATATTGAAGTATTTTTTATGGAGTATATAGAATGTTTTTAATCCCTGTATTTTAAAGGAAATGCACAAAATATTTCTTAATACAATTTATGCTTCTTTAAAAGGGATAATTAAAACTGGCATTAATATTATTCTAGACAAGAATTGCAGCTGCAATGAATATGTCATTAATTAAATAAATATAATAGTACACTTAAAGCATAATTAAATATTAATATATATAAAGATAAATTAATAATCTGGTAAGATATTTTAAAATAAGAATCTATTTTAGTAACTGTTTAAAAATGTTTACTGCCTAATATTAGCAACACTTTTTCACCCATTTTTACAAAAAACTAGATTTAATTTTCAACAAGAACTAATCAACAAAAAGAATATTAAGATAAAGAAAATATTCGCAAATAAACTAAACAAAGCGATTACTCATCCAAACACCTTAGACAGATCTATGTATATATATATTTTATATATATTTATATGTCATTTTCCTTTGCACAAAAAAAAGGACAACAACAGGAAATACCAAATGTCAGTTGATGTCGCCATCAGCGTCAGGAAATGCGATAGCCAAAAAGGGCTGCTACCAAAAGCAGCTCCCAACTCAACTAATGGAGAACTCACATTCAGCTTGAGTGGGGTTAGGGGTATTCCCCATGCAGGACTGCTGGCAGGCGTAACGAATGCGACCCAAAATATATAAATTATAAAATTATTTCAGCATAATAACATGTCAAATTCCGGCTCGAGACGAGGCGAGGGGAAGGGAGAAAAACAACACTGTTAACATAAAAAATTATACATTTTTTTGAGGTTATTTTTTGTATATTTTATTCAGTTTTTCTATGTTTTTGTGGGTGGTTTTTGGGTGGTTTGTGCGGTAATCTTTCATGCGGGATTTGCAGCCAGACACCCTCCAGGACAGCATGTCCTTGCTGCCCCGTGCGGAATTTTATTTGTAAATTTATTTTCTTTGTGCACAGAAAATAAAGTTTTTTTGTGGTTTATTTTGTTTTTTATTTTTGCAAAGGGGGCTGTTGTCAAGTCCTTTTTTTATTTTTAAACATGTGCATGAGGTCACACACGCACACTCACACACACACACTCTTGAATAAGCTGTTGGTAATTTCCATGCATTTATTAAGAAAAACACTTTAAAAGTAAATTTTTCTACGCATTTTTTTTGGCAATTTTTCGCCCTCATTTTTTACTTATTTTTTTTCGTTTCTTAATACCCTTCCCTGGGGGCATTGTCGTGTTGTGTAAGTGCTTGTGACCTGAGTGCTAATGCCCAGCAAATGGAATTTAAATCTATTTTGTATTCGCTACATATGCGACTGTGTGCGTGTGTTTGTTTGGAAGGGGAGATTAGGGAATGCCCTGAATGTGGGGCATTTACTTTTTAGTTTGCTTTAGCAGAGAGAAACATTGCCATGGAGGTTTTTTTGGGTAGAGGTTTTTGCAATAGTTGCTTCGAAAGCGAAAATGGAATCAGAAGAATTCACAAGATTTTTTTTTAAATATATATAATATTATAGATATTTATATAAAATATTTAATAAGTATTTAAAAATATATAAAACTTTATAAAATCACAGAAAAAGAATTGACAACAGTTTAAAAAAGGTATTTTAAAACCTATAAGATTATATTTTATATTTTAATATGTTATTAGATTATAATATTATAATAAATACATAATATTATTTAAAAATAAAGATATACGTTTATATATATAGAATATTAAATACATATCTAATAACTTTATTGAATAATATCAAAATGAACATTAAAAAATCTACAAAATTATTTCAAAATATATATGATTATAAATAAAATGTAAAAGAAGTTTTTTTTATCTAAAAATATATAAGATTGTATGTAATAATTAAATAATAATTGTGAAACAAACTTATTGAGAATTAATTAATATTTATATTAATATTGTTTTTATACTTCCAATATTTAAGTTTACTGTCATTACTTATATAATTATATAATAAGATCGACTAATAAATATACTCTGCAACATTTCTGTATTCAGAACTTGAAAAGTCTAATCTAAAGCTGTCCCTCTCAATTTTCATTCAAATTCCTTTTTATCCTTTTCCAAAGGATTTTTTCTGCTGATTTCTGCATTTCTTTCATTGGATTCGCAACAAAGACTGAGAAAGGAGCAAAAGGAGTCGAATTTATTGCGCTGGATGACGCATCAGCTGCGTTTCTTTGTGCTGGTTTTTCTCAGAGGACCATAAATTATTCAAAGCAAAGCATTTCCATGCGCTTTTCATGTGCTTTGCTGGAAACTATTATGCGCATCTCTTATTTATGATCATCAAAATGATTGCAACACAAAACTGAAGAGCCAAACAAACAAACCAAACCGAGCAAAAAAATCAACATAAGTAATCATCGATGCAATTTCATTGAGCTCAATTCAAAAACATTGCCCCAAATGATGACAATGGCCTGAAGTCTGCTCGAAAACACTGTGCAGAGAGTACAGTGGGCTGAAAGCTATTAATTTTTATTTGAAATTACTCTTTATATCGTTAAGATATGTGGACATAATATAAGTAATATAACTAAAAAATAAGTAAAACAGCTTTTGAAGAATGTTTTTTTAAAGCCGACAACTTTCTTAATTAAAAAGCCCTTTTTGTCTAAAGAAAATATAATAAGAAAAAGTCTAATAAATTATTATCTATCGAATAAATAAAATAAAACAATAACAACTAAGGAAATGAAAAAAATTACTAATAATGTATAAATATATATTTACTTTTTTTATAAAAGAAGACTTAGATAACATTATTGATAATTATTATAAATAAAAAATGAAAGTAAATTAAAATAGATATATTAATTATTTAAAACAATTAAAAAATGTGTATTTAAATATTTAATATACAGATCAAACTATATATTTTTTTTTCTTTAAATACATTCATAATAAATTTAATTTATATTTTGCTTGCATTTTTCACCACTGTGCAGTAAACAAATTGCGCTTTGTTGTTGTTTTTGCTGCTGCTGGTTTTTCCACATTTGGCATTTTTATTGATATGCATACAAACACACACACACAGTCACACACACACAGTCACACACACACACTCGGACACACTCACATTTTATTACACTCGACAGCTATTTTCAATATATTACCCAAGAGCATAAAAGGAAAACGCGTTTTTCTCGGACTTTGCTTCTTTTTTTTTTTTTACATACGCTCAAAGGATATCAGCGCGCGAGTGTGCAAGTGTGTCTGTGTGTGTGTGTGTGTGTGTGCTTTCCATACTAAAAAACGCATAAATAAGAGCCCCGTCGGAGAGCCAAAATAACGGTTATGGCTCTATATGTATACAAAGCAATGGCCAGGACTCTGACCAGCCACCCTCTGCAGGTCCTGCCAGGACCTCCCTCCCCTTTCTCCCTTGGCATGCTGCGGTGGTTGGTCCTTCGTTTGCGTTTCTTTTTTTTTATGCATAAAAAGTGCTTAGCATAAAGTCGTAAAAAACGTATTTGCCGCTACACACACACACTTACACACACACACACACAGATACTCATCGCTGTTGTTGTTGTTGTTGTTGGCAGCGACTGTTGCTGGTTTCTGGTTGCTGGTTGCGGGTTTCCCGCCTTCAGCCGATTTAGATGCGATGCCAGCGATAAGTTTTACCCCCAAAAATTGTTGCTGTTGTTTTTGTTGTTGTTGTTGTTGTTGCCGGTGCTTATTTGCGTTATTATGAATTTATGACACTTGCCCGGGATGTATGTGTATGTGTGTATGTTTGTGTGTGTGTGTGTGAGTGGGCGATTGAGCCCGGCCTAGACAGAGCCAAAGGCATCCTGACTGTCTGTCTGCCCGGCAGCAAGAAGAACTTCTAAATGCACTGATCGAAAAGTAGAGCTATATATATGTACATATATAAATAATACTAATAAATATATATATATATATATAAGTATATATGTATATATCTACCTCTATATAAAAGGGATAGTGTTGTATCTGTAGATCTATATATATATATATATACATATATATGCCCATATCAAATATCTACATATCTGTATCTATATATCTGTATCTGTATGTTAATATATCTATATGTCTAAAAAAATGTATAATATTACCTTTTTTTAATTTTCTATCTTTTTATCTATCTTACTAAGTATCTTTGTAGCTATATATTAATGTAGCTATGTATCTTTATGTCTATATATTTATATGGCTATATTTATATGGCTATATTTATGTATCTATGTATCTATGTATCTATGTATCTATGTATCTATGTATCTATGTATCTATGTATCTATGTATCTATGTATCTATG
>SCDZ01000450.1:111616-150317 GCA_004143845.1 Drosophila lacertosa | reverse complement strand
ATATATATATACAAACATATACATATATATATATATATATATATATATATATATATATATATATTTAGGCGCGATAGCTGATCGTAACTTAGGATATACATGGTTAAGCTTAAGGAAATTTGTGTCTATTCAAATTATGCTTGCTGAAATTTGAATATTGTAAGCACAAGAACTTAGAACTTATATGAGTTTTAGATACTTGTGCGATAGTCTCTGTAAAATATATTTAAAATTTTTTAAGCTTAAAGTTTGAATGAGAATTATAAACAAATTAATTTAATTTAGATTAAATAATTATTCAATTAAAATATTTAGCTTTAAAGAAAGCTAATCCAATTTAACTTTTAATAAAAATGCTTGTGTATAAAACCAGCTAAAATTCTTTTTGATTTTTCAAGAAATTATAGATAAATGTACATCGAGCTGATGATCAGGATATGATTTGCTTGCATAGGTAATATAATTATTCATACTGATAATGAATAAAAATTCTTTGAGAAACTTTTACTGTTTACTTTATAAAATGTATCTAAAGATCTTTTAAGCTAAAGGCTAAATAAGATGTTAATAATTTAACTTGATATAATTTCGTATTTAAAATTGATTTCACTTAAATTGCATAATGAAAAGTATTAAAAAATTTAAATGATTAAAAAGAATTAGTACCTAAAATAAGTTTTTGGCTGTTTTTGAGGTTGAATAGAAAATGTTTAATAATTGTATCTTTACTTTGTCAGAAATAAAATAATAAAAATTGATTCAATATGAAAATTGTTAAACGAAATAAAAACTAAGCATTTAAATGAATAATAATTAAAAATAGAGCTAATTTAAATACATTAAAAAAAAGGGAGACAATTTTAAATTTATTTGTTAGAATTTAAATTATATTTGACAATATATTTTAGCTCTTAAAATTTTAGTTTAAGCTTTTAGTAAGAACAGCTACCAATAAAAGTTGAACGCTCCTTCGAGAGGCAGTTAAGGAAATAACAACAACAACAACAACAACAACAACAACAGCAGGAGAGTAAAGAACAGAAGCAAACATATCAATCAGTTGGCTCAGTGGCAAATTAGAGGCTGCTAAGTTGAAGTTAACAGCTGCTTTTTGTTGTTGGCGCTGTTTGCGCTTGCATTAACTTGGGCCATGTAATTAGGCTTGAACACTTGGGTTTTAATTGGTGTTGGCCAACAGAAATCAATAAACAGCCAGACGACAAGGCTCCCTCTCTGGGTGTGCGTGTGTGTGTGTGTGTGTGTGGTAATTGAGCGTGTTGCATGCAACGCAGGAGCCGCACAATGGGGCAGCTCTGCGCGGCAGTCGTCGGGGCAAATTGAAAGCGCAGCCAAGTATGCGATTAAGTGCCCCAAATTTACCGCCGTGCAAAATGCAAGGTGCAAAAAACGATCGAACGAAAAGATTTTCCTAAAGCCGAACTGCAGATGCTCTTCAAATGTTCAAAGAGCTCAAGTTAACTTTGTTTAGATTGTGTTAATATAGAAACAATTTTTAGTAGAATTTAAATCTAAAAATAAATCACATTTAAATATGAATAAGGTAGGAATATAAATAAAAATGAAATATAAATAAAGTAGAAAATTAAATAAAGTACGAATGCAAGGAAAATCTTAATATAATTAGATAAAATTGAAATGTATATATATACTATATATACATATATATTTAAATATAAATAAAGCAGGAATATGGATAAAAGCGTAATATAAATAAAGTTTGAACATAAATATAAATATAAATAAAGTCTAATTATATATTGATTCAATATAAATCAAATCGAAACATAAATCAAATTAAAATATAAAATTTTTTTAAAAGAAATAAAACAAAATATAAATATAATTTAAGTAAAAAAATGTTTTCTTTCAAAAAAATTTCCTGAATTATTTAAACAATATATTTTTTGTATTCGCATTTTCATTTTATCATTCATTATTCATTTTTAAATTATTTGGCCATAGTAAAAGAAGCTTAAACATATAATTTTGATAAGTAAAAATAAAATGAAAATATAAACAAATTCTAATTCAACTTTAACCATAGTATAATTAAATAAGCTTTTACTTAATTTTTTTACTGTATAACTAACCAAACTTATTACTTCAGCCAAATTATCTCACAGTCTAAGTTAAAGTTCCCTTACCCAAATGTGAGTAAAACGAAATTTACAGGGTATTAGCAAGTAGTCAACAATTGCCTATATCCTTGGCTAGCACGGCGACAACGTTTAAAATAATTGTCCGACAAATTAAAATGCACGAAATATTTTTTATATTTTTTTCAGCGCTGAATGCCGAAAAATTGAAAATCATTGCAGAAATTAAGTTGTAAATTAAGCAAATTGCCAAAAGGAACTCGATTGTTGTTGTTGAGATTGTTGTTGTTGTTGTTGCTGGTTGTTGTTTAATTGTTGTTTTATTTTGGCATGTGAAGTTCACGTGTTTGTTGTTGTTGTTTACTTTGGGGCTTGCTGCCTCGTGTTTTTGTTGGCATTGTGCAATTGACAGGTCCCGATTTACATGTTGGCCCAAAAAAGTAAATATATATACATATATATATATATATATTACATTTTTTCGAGCATTTTTTTTTGCTTTTCTGTTTGCGCAACCGTTAAAATTACATAAACGGGACACGCAATTTGTTGGGGAAAGAGCAGAGAACTATATAAGTATAGGGTAAGTATATAGTTTGGACTATATATATTATATATAGGCATATGTTATATAATTTAATATAGATTTGTTTTTAAATTCAAATCTTAAGAGTTTTAAAGCATTTAATTAAAATATTTTAAATACACACTTAATAAAAAACACTACATTTTTGATTAGTAGTCTAAGATCATATAAATCGGCTGAATATATTAAAATAAAAGCCGAAGAAAATATATAAAGAAGTAAAATATTTGTCAAAGACGAAGCCACTTAAAATAAATAAATAAATACATATTATAAGTATGTGAAGAAAGATGCCAAATTTATAAGTAAAATTAATTTATAATTGTAACCTTGTGAAAATTACAAAAATTGTTGTTTAAAATGAAAATAAAAACAAATAATAAAAATGAAAGACAACATAAAATAAATTACATATAATTTTATTTATACGATATGAATAATAGATAAAGAAGCTTTTATAAAGAAAAGTCAGATTTTAATATACGAAAACATAGCTTCAATAAAATTTATTTTTAATATATTTAAAATAGGCCAGAATTAAAAGCATATAGTTTTTTTATTAAATTAGCTTAAAAAAAGCTTTTATTTAGATAGGCAAAAAACACATTTGGACTGTCAAATAATTTATATAAAAAACACAATTGAATGCGTCACCAAAAAAAAAAAAAGGAAGAGGAAGAAAACAAAAGCTGAGCCCATAAATAATTATAATTATTTTGCGATACAAAACTAAAATACAACTTTTCGAGCAAGTCACGATTTTTGGTTGGCCGCAAAATGACAAATTATTGAACGGGAAACATTTTCGAGCGAAAAACCGAAATACAAATTGAAATTTTGGTATCAGATTTGATAATTTTTGTATCTTTTTGCTGGGGTTTAATTTGGATTTATAAATTTGTTGTGCGGCACGAGCGAAGAACGAATTAATTAAGCGGTTCACTAATTGGGTTCGGTTTCGTTTTGGGGATTGGTTTGCTGGCTAGGTCAACATCAGAATTAGAACTGCGGCGAAAAAGAGAAAGACGCCCTCGCGTTAAGTCAAGAATTGGCACAAATCACAAATAGAAAATAAGCAAACAAAACAAACAACAAGATAAACAACGAAATTCTTGCTCTTCAATTTGCATTTCTCATTTATTTTTTTCTCTTCTCTTCTTTTAGCCATGACCAAAATATACATTTGGTTTTATATTGGTCCATTGAGCCCTATTAACGGGCCGCGTCTTGGCCGATAAAGCGACTAATGGACTTGACGAGCTCATTAATAAATCGCCAATAAATAACTCAACCAAATGTAAATGTCCATCAAAGTCGACAGCAGTCTTTTGTTCAGCGAATTAGCATAATATTTATCGATATATTTTTTACTATGTATCTAAAGATATATTATCTTATAGGCATAGTCTTACTATGTTCATCGCCTTTAATTTTGACTGTATAAAAATTCCCACAAAGTGGTAAATGAATCAGTTGAGGCAGTTCGTAACCTTTAATCGTTAAGCTTCGATAAGATTTGTTATCGAAAATCGATCACTTGTTGGCAATTTCCTTTTACAATACTTTTTTAAGATGATAACAAAAGTTTCTAAATCAATTATTTTACTAACTTTAAGTGAGCTATTAATCAATTTAAATTACAGCGATAACTGGCAAACGATAACAGAAAATAATCGATAGCAATTCAATCAAAAATTATTTTTTAAACAGTCATTTAATAGATGAAACTAGACTAAAGGAGAATTAGATTAACAAATAATTTTGAAAGCCAATTGCAAGCTATAAATATTGAATGGAAATCCATAAAATCGATAGCCCATTTATCGATAACTTTTTAAACTATTTCTATTCCGTCCACTATTTGGTTAATGTTAATTTAAACGATTGCTTTTGAATCGATAAACAAGAGAATCTACAACTTTTTAAGACATCAAAATGCAATAAATAATTTATTTAATACTTAAGAATATTTTAAAAATATATGATGTGAAGAATTATGGATTAAAGCTAAGTATATTTTGTTTTAAAAATGAATGGGGAATATTAAATTAAATGCATTTATTAACATAAAAAAAATCACTTTTATTTGTGCTCCTTCTTATTTTATGCTAGATTTAAAGTTGAGACCTTTTTTTTAATTGTAACCCAATTTGAAGATACTCCAATTGAGCTGTTGAACCTTTTTTTAAAGCGTGCAAAATTTTGTTGTCATTTGAAATTCGCAGTTCGAGTGAACAACGAAGTGTGTATATGGGTGTATATATAGTAGTATATATGATTAAGTATGCAGATCACGTAGAACGTGGTGAATACATGACTTGGTGTATCCATCAAACATGCGTAAATTTTATAATGAAATCGAACGGTCAACAAAATGCCGCTGACATCGATTGTCAAACGATCGTCGATCGATCAGCGATCAGCGATCGATCGCTGTTAACAGCCGCCCCCGTGCCACGCCCACTTAGCCCTCGTTTAGCCTATGTAAAAAATTATAAAAAAAATGTCGCTTGCTATCAAGGCAAACAAATGTGTCAATGTGTCAATTGGTTTTTTTTCACTCTTTGTTTGTTAGCCAAAAATGCAAGAAAAAAAACCGCACATAAATAAAGCGCTTTAAAACAATTGCCAATTAGAATAAAGCAACAAAAACAACGTTTTTATGCATTTGGATAAAATGCTGCTCCATTTATAACTAAAATTGTGCTTTGTCTTTTAAAGCTGAAACTGAAAATGAGTAGTTAAACCAGCTAAGAGTCGAGCTTGACAGGCGTGGGAACAAGCGTGCCAAAGTTGGCCAACAACAACATGTTGTTCCAGCTGACCACAATTGATGACCCTCGCTTCAACGGGTATCCTTTGGTATTTAAAAATAACACTTATATAAGCAAAAGCAAAAGCCGCTTTAAATGAGATGCAGCTCAGCTGATAACTTGACACTCCGATTCGGATTGTAAGCGAACAAGAAAATAAAAACAGCAACAACAGCAACAACAACAACAAAACTGAAATATGCAATTCAAGGTCAAACGATTGCGGCCAACAGCTGAGTGAAAGAGCCAAGTTCCTTGGCAGTTAACGTGGCCCTTTATCAGCTAAGGGCAGTTATCTTTAAATGTACAAAACATTTGCTGTAGCATAAAACAATAAATATATTTTAATATAGTTATCTAGATGAGGGCATTTTTTGGGCACATACATAAAATATATCTCTTGAAATATATAAATTTATATATGTATATACAATACTTTATATAATACTCTTCCCTTATTTTAATATTCTGCAGCTTATATTTTAAAGCCTTTAAATTGTTTTTTTTTTTAACATATATTTCTTTTTACATATATTTAATATATTATAACTTATGGTGGTCAAAAAAAATTTTTAAAAATAAAATAGATATTTATTTATGAAGCTATTTAAAATATTCCATTTAAAAATATCTTCTCCAAATTATTATTTAAAGCAACTGGGATTAAGTAAAAAAACAATTATGAAAAGAATTAAAATAAAAAATAATAAATTTTTTATATAAATTGAATAAATAATATTTAAATATGTATTATAGTTTAGTAAAAAAAAGGAACCGCTTCAAGTTTAATTGAATAAATAATAATTAAATTTTTATTATAATTTAAGTAAGTTAAGTAAGAAAATCAATAGTGAAAAGTAAAAGTAAAAGAAAGTGAAATGAATAATTAAAAGCAAATTTTCTTGCGCAATTGCCGATGACTGAACATTTCCCGAATAGGCCAGCAAAATAAACAACAAAAATAAATAAATAAAAACAAATGAATTACTTTTGCTTTCTTTACAAAAATGTTCGACCAAAAATGGGCGTCCGCCCCCTAAAACACAAAAAATGGGCGGAACGTGATGAACATAAATTTGTGTTTTGATATTTTTTTTTTTAGTAAATGCGATTATCGAGGATTGTTTTTTTTTGTGTTTGCTTTTGACTGGTCAATAGCCAAGTTGGCTTCTGGCTAAAACGGCTTGAGTCAGAGCCAAGTCAAAAAATATAAAGAAAAAAAAACAAAGAAACAACAATTTGTTTAATTACAATTGAGAGCTCATTGAAATGCACAAATCGCAGTGAGCTCTGAGCTTGGAGCCCGTTCATGGGGGCCACATAAAAAACCAATCCACCGAACGAAGTTGAAATTTTTCACTCTTTTTTTTCCCCCACCCCATTAAACGTTAACACGAAAGAAGCGCTAAACTCTCGAATTGTGTTGTTTGTAGCGGGATTCTATGTACTGCACATTGTCACACACACATGTGTGTGTGTGTGTGTGTGTATGTGTGTGTGTTTATATAGTCTTCTTCTTTTTAACACTCCTCTCGGGGCCTCTTTAGTATGCCCGTCGGGTGTTCTCCCAAAACGCGTTGACTTTGAACGCTTTTGTCGAAGCCGCGACAAATTTCGATTTGAACTGCCCCCAAGTTGAATAATCGAACGAGGTATCTCAGATGTGTTTCATTTTCGGGTGCTATTCATACCCAATGGGAACAATACGAACTCTATTGTTAGTTGATTGAATAAAAAATATATATATAAATAGAGTTAAATGATCTGGTAAGCGGTTTATGGATTTATCATGGTCGATAGATCTGATTTTAATAAGCATATACATATATATAGAGGGGAAATAATCTCCTTTTGTAGAACGGACTTAACTTCCTAGTCTTACATAAGTTAAACTTACCTTACCCAACTTAAACTTAACCTAACTTAATTTAATTAACGGATCTCTTTTTAACTTTAACAAAAAAAATAAAAGACTTACCTTATTTAAGCCTAATCAAACATTTCCTTAGCATTATTTAGGCTCACTTTGATCTAACCTCAGTTTACCCAACATTATATCACATTATCAACTTTATCCATACCCAACTTTAACCTAACATTATAATTGAAACCTAACCCAATTAAATATGAACCTAACCTAACTTTAACTTGGCTTTTAACTTAACCCAATTTAACCCTAACCTAATTTGAATCTGGCCTAACCTAATTAAAACTCAACTTACTTTAACAAAAAAATCAAATATGAAAAATTTAGTCATAGATTATTCGACAAAAAATCTATTAAGGTTTAAACTTCAAATTCCTCAAAAAAAAAACACATTCTGGAAAATCAAAATTTACGCCGCTTACAATTCTTGTCCTGTTGTTGAGCTTAAAAAAATATTTATGCTCTGTCATAAATGTCGAAAAGTCGTAATAATCATTATCAAAAAAAAAAAAGCCACAATATAAAATGCACAAAAAATAAATAAAACAAAACAAAAGTGGGAAATAATGTAAGAAATATTTTCTGCACAATACACTTTATGCATTTTTTGTTTTGTTTCTGATGTGAGCAAAATTTAAAAATAAAACTTTTCAAGGTCTCGCAGCACGCACAAACAATATAAAGTGAAATATATATATAAACAAAAAATATTAATAAATATTTTTTTGCGTTTACTTTTACACAAATTGAAAAAAGTTTAACAAATTTACCTGAACAGCAGCTAAATTGAACACAATAATTAATCAGATTTAGTTAAGCACTTAACAATTGGCAACACTTTTTTTAAATAATCATAAAAAAAAGAACGAATTTAGAATTAATTGCAAGGGACACTTAAAAACACACGCACTGTATTGGAATTATACTCTCGCGAAAACGTTGGAAGCGATTGGAACTGAAGAGCGGCGGCTGCGAAATTGCAATTGGAAATTGGAAGTTCGAAGTTTGACAGTTGGCAATTGTGAAATTTTGGGGAGTGTGTTTAGTTGGCGCGTGCTTTGCGTTTGCGCAGTCGCAGTGTTCTGAGTTCGTTTGTCGATTTGCGCTCGAATTTCAACAGCTCCAGCAGCAGTTATAACAACAACAACAACAGCAGCAGGGCAAAGTGAATACGCTTCCGAGTCCCGTCTTATTTTTAATATCGAATACGTCGTCGTTTTCAGCGCGCGTCGCTGCGACTGAAGCGCCTGCCCTGCCGCGGTCGCTGTC
Source organism: Drosophila lacertosa (assembly GCA_004143845.1). Lineage (NCBI taxonomy): Eukaryota > Metazoa > Arthropoda > Insecta > Diptera > Drosophilidae > Drosophila > Drosophila lacertosa. Next base: position 141,605 of record SCDZ01000450.1, on the reverse strand, counting down.
GCTGTCACCGTCTCTGCCATGGTCGCTGCCACGGTCGCTGCTTCTGTGCGCTTCGCACACCTCACACGCTACGCATGCGCAGTGCGTCGGCGCCGTCGTCGGCTTCGGCGTTGGCGTCGCTGTCAACGTTCACGTATCGTTGTTGTCGTCTTTTGCTTTCGGAGATGCGCGTAACTGTGATTTTAATTTCTTTTATTTTTTTGAAGTGTTACAGCTATATTTACACTAGCTGCCAATTTAATAGTGCAGCAGATTGTTTGTTTTTTGTGATTAAAGGTGTGCTTAATAGTGTATTTATGTACACATATTTCTACATATTGGGTGAGTACCAATTTAATTGTTATTTAGTTAACATGTATAATATTTGAAAAATCTATTTCCATTTAAAAAATATATTTGCATATTTTATTTTAGTGCCATAACTGTTTTTGTATTCCAAACAAAATTATTATATTCTTATTCTATATATTACTATGGAGTTCTCTTGGCATGTTTGATATTTGAAATTAATTCATCCCAATTTTTCTTATATATAATACTTGATTTATTCTTAAACTGTTATACAAATTGATTGATGAATTAGCTTCCGTTTCTCAAAAAAAGATTTAATCATATTTTACGACTTAATTTAAACACCCAGCGCTGTCTTGTTACTCGTTTCCAGTAACGGGTAGCTGGTAACTGTTAACGTGCTCATCTCTGAATGAATAGCTGCGTATGCAAAGGAATCTACTTGTTGTTGTTGTTGTTGTCTTTGCTCGCTCTTTGCTGCAGTCGCCTCGTGCGCTTTGTGCATTCTTCGCATTTGCAAGCGGGTTTTAATCACAGGGACTAGACGAAGACGGGCAATCGACAGTGGCGCAGGTGGAAGTGGCGAAGGGGGAGGGGAAAGGGGTTGCCCTGCAGGCGCTGGCACGTTCATGTGTGGGTTGTGTGATGATTGGATTGAGTCAGTGTTTGGAATTGGGTTTGGGCCTGGTCGGCTGGGGCCAGTGGCAGGGTCTGGGCCCGGTCTGTGAGTGTGGCTAATTGTGAGACTGGCGACTGATTAATCATCCGACAAGTGGAGGCCACTTACACGCTACGCATGCCAAAAGGGCCACAGTTTCACCGGCAGCCTTGGCCAAGTATTTCCGCAAGCGGACTTCAAGACATTAAGCCACAGAACGAGCGAGAGAGAAACAGTCAGAAAAATATGGCAGTGGCGTGTCAAAAAAGGGGCGCTTAAGAGTTCAAACTATTATTAGTAATATATTATTTTTAACTGAGTTTTGAGCGAAGCATGAAAATATATAGAAAGGAAGTATTTTATATATTAAGTTTAAATAAGCATTACAAAATTTAAAAAATATTTTAATAACTTAAGCACATTCTTAACTTTTTCTTTCTATAGTACGTAAATTAGTTGCTTTAGGTGTCTTAAAAAGTTTATTTTTGAAATATTGTTTAGTTAAATTTGATTAAAATCCAAATAAATGTGCATACTTAATAAAGATTATTTGTAAATTACTTGTATTTATTTAAACTTATATAGTTTTAACAAGCCCCTTTTTGGACTACGCCTCTGTGGTTGTACGTTATTTGTGTCGCATTTTGTCTACGCAGATTTTGATTTATGTCGTCCACTTTGAGTGCTGAATATGAAATCAATAGATCGATTTGTGGGCCGCTTTTGCAAATTGAAATCGTGACTTGGAGCTTTAGATAAGGTTGACACTGGCCAAATGTAAAGCCAGAGGTAATTGATATACGCAATCGTGCCAGACAGCAACAGAAACAGAACAAGAACAAGAACGATAACCAGAACGGGAACCACAACTAGAACCAGAAATGAGTTCAACGAACCCAACGCACAATAAATAATCACAGTATTCCCTTCGAATTGCCCGCACTATTGTATAACAGTAGCACAGATGCTGCGCTATGGCCAAGACTTGAGCAATGGGCAGCATTGGCCAACAGCTGTTGGCCAAGTGCGCAGGACACGCAACTGAGAGCAGCCTAACAGCGAGAGTCGCTTAACAGCGCACGAGAGAGAGAGAGAGAGAGCGAAAGAGAGAGAGCGAAGCAAAAGCGTCTTTAAATTGAGAGTTAGCGATATTTGTATTTGTTGTATTGTTTTTGTTGTTGCTTTTCCGTTGCCGCATTTATTGGCCGATGACTAACGCCAGTGGCTCCGGCTCCGGCCATGTCTGCGGCACGGCCGGAACCCAGTCACTTTGCACGGCATTTTCAGTTTGGCAAAAAATGCGTGTTTTTTAGACCAAGCGAAAGTCGAAAGAGATTTTCAAGCGTTTTATTTTATTTTAGAAGGCAGCTTTTTTTTGTTCATTTTTTCATGGCTGGCCATTTTGGCGTTTAAGGAATTGAACACGTAATTAGCGCCAGCTAATGGCACACTTGATTTAGTACACACATCCCGCACACACACACACTTGTGCGGTTGCATTGGCGCACTTGTGTGCCAAGCACATTACGCATACGCCCCGTTGGCCCGCAAAGTGCCAAAAAAAAAGGAGGCAAAAAATTACGCTGAAAAAAACAACAAACTTAAGTTTAGCATTAGATAAAGGCGTTTAGCGGAGGGAGGAGGGGGGAGGGGGGGCGTGGCATTCACTGGCAATTTACACGCTTTTTTTGCAAGTAATTTAATTTCAAATATGCGAACCGCACTTTTCTCTTTTTTTTTATTTTATTTTTTGCTTTTGTGGGCTGAATTTGCCGCCTTAGACTGTCTAATGTTAATGTCGCGCATAGAAAACGCGGCCTATGTGCGCCCAAAAGGGGGCGGGGCTTGTCCTGCAGGTTGCAAGTGGATGTGCGTGTGTTTGTTCTTGTGTGTGAATGTGTGTGTGTGGTTTTTGTAAGTGTCATTAACACGGCAAAGCGACCGCAAAAAAGCGCAAAAGCATCTCCAACTAAATAATACGCATACATATGCATAAATCTCGCTTTAAATGAGTGTTGCGAGTGTGTGTGTGTGTGTGGCAAGTTAAGCACCACCAACAAACACAACAGCAACAAAAAACTAACAACTTGCCTAAACAAAAGCAACAACAAAACAAGTTTAAGTGCGAGACGCGAGAATATCCGATCTGAAGATGCCCTCGAAACGGCTAGAAAATTAAGAGCTAAGAATGTTTATATAACTATATAAATATGTACAAGTTGCAGAGGGTTTCTTCTTTAAATTAAAACTAATATTTGTTTTTTAGTTGTTATAAAAATATATATTTTAATATATTTAGTTGATGTTGCTTTAATAAAATAAAAATACTTTCAATAGCCAAAAGATTTCTTAAAAAATGAGTTAAATAAATATACTTAAAGATATATCTATACATTAATAGAATTTATATATGTGTAGTATTTCTTTAGGTATTTCTCTTTTATCATGCTCTCTTTGATGCATTTTTAATGAATACAGGGTATCAAAATGCTGCCTTAAATAAAAATGTCATATAAACCAAGCCAAAAAAAAAGCTAAGAGCCAAAACCACAACACACACACAAATGCTTGACAAATCTAAGTGTGTGTGTGTGTGTGTGTGTTGTGTGTGTGTGTGGGTGTGTGTGTGTGTGTGTGTCAGCTGAAGAGATGATACAGATTGCAAGGCATTTAGTTATGCAAAAGTGCCTCGTCCTGCGCCTCGTGCCCCCAGCCAAAAGTTGCTTAAATAGGACACATACACACACACAGACACAGACTGTGACACACACACACATGCTTGCAGCCGCAGGGTGCTGACATTTATGACTATGATAAGGCATTTTTATTAAAATTATCATCATCAAAATATGATGTGTCATAAGCACAAAAAAAAAAAAATATCAAGCAGAAAATAAAAGAAAAAATACGCGAGAAATGAAAATTGCAATTTAAAAATTTGTACGAACATTTCGCATTTCCTTTTTTTTTTATTATTGAGCACATTAATTATCCTCAATCGCTTATCGATTTAAAGAATTCAAAACAAAGAACAAAATAAAAGATTAAGGGATCTTTTCTTAATGCAATTTGAAAATCTATTTACTTATTTGTTGTTTATATAAAGCAATAAATCTATCAATACCATTGTCGCAGGGTTTTTAAATGCTGAAAAAACGACACTTAATATAATAATATAATGATAATAATTTAAATAAATATTTATATTTATATTTGAGGTGTATTCATCAAGTGCTTATAAAAAATTAGGAAATGTTTCGTATATTCAATATATATATATTTAAATATATATATGTACATATCTATACATTATATGTATAAATTGAAGCTCAATTGTATTTTCAAATGTAATTATTATTAATTTTTCTATGTTTTTAAATTGTGATCTTAAGCAATTTGAATAGTTAAGCTGGCAGTTGATGCAGTCATAAAATTTCTTTAAAATGCCCCGCATAGCTTGCAAGTTTATTGTTTTTTATTAATGTTTAATTCACCTTAAATGCCCTTATTTCTAATCGGGTTCTTCCAAAAAGCGCCTACGTCAAGCACATTAAAATCTACGCAGGGTGTCCCATTATTAAATGGAATTCTAATTCTAATTCTAATTCATTTATTTTGTCTCCCTCTCGGAACAAATCAAATGCAAATGAATATATATTTTTTTTAATGTGGCAATCGTTTGCTCGTTTATTCAAGGCGATAAAATGCCAAATTGCCTTCGCTCGATGATCAATCGAAGAACGCTGCCCGAAGAATGGCTGAAAATCAACGGGCAAATATTTTTTTTGCTTTCCATCATAAAAAAAATGGGCTTTAAACTGTCATAACCAGAAAAGACACAGCATTTTTTTTTTTTTTATTATACGCAACCATTTAAATATGCTCGTAAAAACAACAAATTCGATAAATACCTAAAAATTCAAAATTAACAAATTTATGTTTTATTTAAACGGTTTTTTATTTTGGCCGCTGATTGGTGATTGAATTGGACATTTTGAGTTTGGCTTTGATTTGGATTTCTAATTCGATGCTGATTGTTAATTTGTCAGCTGCCGTTGACAAATCAACCTCATACCCCACCCCGCCCCTTTAACCTTCCCCCCTCCTCCCTCGCCACGCCCCCTTTCCACAGACTGTACACATTCCAATTGCAAATATTGGCGGACAATTGTTTTTGAGCCCATTCCAGAGCGCTAATCGCTGGCATATCACATTTCAATTAATTGATTAATCGCCGCTTCGACACGCTGCCCAGTTTATGGAGTGTATGCAAGTGTGGGTATATTCATTTAGAGGTTGGACTAGTAACAGTGGGTGGGACAGTTATGAACGATATTGAAAATATGTTTGTTGACTTGATATCTGTGTTAGAAAAGTACTTGAGAGTTAGCTTATCTGTCTGTTTGGGCATTCTAAAATACGAACTGAAAATTTCGTTTAATACTTTCATTATTTTTTATAAATACAACTTAAATAGCTTAAAACATAGAAACCAAATCGTTTGTTATTTTTTTTTTTTAATACTTTTTATTATTTTATAAGGGGATTTTTTTTTTGTAAATATTACCATAGTTCGTAATGGACAGAGTTTTTACCATTTAATGGGCTTATAAATGTCTAACATAATTAATTGTTTTCTTATATTTTTTATGGTTGTTTTTATATATTTTTTACGTTGATAAAAACTCTTCATAACTAAGTTAAGCAACAGTGTATTTTTCTTTTTAACTCATGTAAATTATCAATATTTGATTGAAAGCTTTAATTTCTTTTAATTTGTTCTATATTCCATTCATTTTATGCTTTGAGTGCAGGATATTGCCCACTCAACTATTCACTATTGTGTTTTCTTATTAAGTTTTCAATATACTTCCTATTTCAATTAAATTCTTTTCCACTCAAACAGATAAATTAAATTGAATTTTAGGGTATTGCCTAGTCGACTACTTGTAAGTTCCTAATTCTAACGTGTTTTTGTTTATGTTCAATTGACTGTTCAGCTACCTGTTAATACTTTAACTGTCCCACCCGCCTTTCCCCTACCCCTTTGCAATTCATTGTCATAATTTCATAAAGTCTTTTTTTCATCTCTTTATTTTTGCTTTTTTTCGAGTAAAATATAAAAAAAGTGTTTTTTTGAGCTTCCTTTGTTATATATTATTTGTTGTTGTTTTTGCGCATTGTTTTGATTAGCTGCCGTTGCAGCGCATTCAACTCCCGATTTGAGCTGTTGTGATAGATGATATATGTCTAAATATGTACTTTATATGAATTGTTTTTTAAATTTTTAATAAATTTGGAAACACCTGCGGGTCGAGGATAGCTCAGTTCGCTGTCGGAACGTTTGATTGAGTGCAAGACTATTGAACAGGATTCGTTTCAGATGAGCTAATCGATACACAAGTCTATATACATATATATAATTATATATATATCTGTTTGAACTGCACAAATTTGACCAGTCACTTTTGGGTATATTTGTCTTTATGTTCGACTGTCGGAATTTTGATTGCAATTAGCCAAATTGTTTTGTGTTATAGGATATACGATGACAGACCACAAGCCACCGATCATTTCAAATAGTACACTGAGAAAAATAGCAAAGTATTCAATTTAATTTAATTAATTGTATAAAAAATTCCTTTTTTCGCATGTAAACTAAACGGTTCAGAACTAAATTTAACGGATAACAATTATATAAAAATGGTAAAGAATATTCTTCAGTATTCAAACACTAGAATAATTAAAATAAAATAATTTAAAACATTCAACAAATTAAAAAAATAAAGAGATGTGCTCTAATTTACTTTAGTTAAACGACCCACACTTAAATACTCTATAAAGGATTTTTTTCCTAAACCAAATATATGTGAATGAACTTGCGTTAATTTTTAAAATCCATAAATGATTATTATTTAATTGGTGATTTAATGATTTGTTTATTTGTGCGACTTTCGACATGCAATTGCTTTGGCATTAATCATCCTTTGCGGGGTCATAGCATTAGCGAAATTAACAAAAAACAACAATTAACTAATGAGTATGAAAAGGAAAAAACTTAAAAGACATTTATCAATATTTATTATTTTTTGCTCCTTCAAAAATTGAGTTTTTGTGTGAACCATAGAAAAAGTTATTAAATTTATATTTATATAAATCTATTTATTTAAAAAAATCTTTAAATATATTTTCAATTTAAATTTCAACAGCAAGTTAGTTAAGACATCAACCAACTCTCCACTGTGCAGCTTAGACACATTTGAAAAGTTTTTAGTGTAAGCACAAACCTCAGCTCGAAAGCTGCCATAAAAATGTAAAGATTGACACAAAGCAAGTTTTTTTTTTTTGTTGACAGAGGGCGCCACCGAAGCAAGTTTGCTTAGAATTTAATGTTTATTAAAATTTCTTTACACGTGTGCAAACATTACATAAATAAATAAAGATCGGGAATTCATAAGGTTAAACAAAGAAAAACATTTGTGCTGTGCACAGTTAATGTTGATTGTTGTTCTTAATCAGAATCTGAAATTTTTATTCGACTTTTTCTAACTCGAGAACATTATGGTGGCGTTAAAAAAATATTGATAAAATAAAATTGTGCACATTTTTAAAGTAAATTTAATATTTATTTACTTAAACGTATTTTAATATTCTTGGGACTATAGTGTTTTTATTTATTTACCACAAAATTAAACATAAAAAATCGCAATTTGAACTTTCTAAAAATTCTCAGATTTCATCAGCTAAATGCGCATCAAATGTTAATGCGAAAATGTTCTGTTGCTATAACAACAATTGTTTGTCTCGACTTCTCTTTTTTGCATTTGTCTGCTTGTTTTTTTTTTATTATTTTTTAATGAAACTGGATGCCTGTGAATGAAGTTGCGATTGGATGGCAGCAAAGCCGGCTGTCAGGATAATAGCATCAGCATCAGCAGCAGCATCAGCATCAGTTTGTACAACGATACGTCGGCTGCATTGATTTCCATGCGAAAAGGAAATTCGATAGCCGGCAACGCAAGCAGGTGACAGTCCCAAAGGAAAATGTGGCGACCAGCTCCCTCAACTAGTTGTAGTGTTGTCCTTTCGTCCTGCCGATGTCCTTCTGTTCTGTCTGCTGCTCTCTGTTTCTATACCCTGTATGTTTAAAAAAAAAGTGTTTCATTTCGACAGAAAACATCTTATAATGCTTGCTATTTTTAAAAAAAAATGCTTTAATCGATAAAAATCTATTTTTAAACTGAAAACTGTTTGTATTTTAGACACAAAAGATTTATTTTAAATATATATATTTAAATTGACAAGCAAACTTTTAGTTTCTTAAACAATTTAATCAGCTTAATTTATTTAATATTAACTTATTTAACTTATATCGATAAATATCGCTTTACAAAGCTATAAACCTTTTCATAGTTGTTATTTAGATTACTTATGTGTTACCTATTGCTTACAATATATAGATTTTTACAGGGTATCTTTTGGACTAGCATTTCCGACAACTCGCTGTTTTGTTTTTTCTTTTTGGTATTTCTAGCTCTTTTTTGGTCGTAGACGACGCCAATTGAATTATGCGGCTGGCAAACAAGCAAAGTATGTCTCCATTCCCTCCCTCTCCACCTCCCTCTTCTCCACTCACTTTTTTGGCTCCTCCACGCCACCTTCTTTGTGTTTAGTTGAGAACCCCGCTTAGCCGCACTTCCGCAACGTCTGCTCGAATAAGTTTCTTCAGTCGTCTGGAATGGTCGACGGCCTGGGCTCGACTTGGGTCTGGTCTGGTCAGGATTGGGGATGGGGTGGGGGGTTGGCGCTTTGGCTGGGACTCTAGTCTGGTGCGGTTTCTGTTGCTGTTTCTCGCTCTGCACATTTATTTAAACTTTGATTTACATAAATTGGCATAGATTTTGCATTTGCCAGGGGCAGCTCAGAAAAGGAGGGGACTGGTTTCAGCTGGCGGATAGACAGGATATAGAGGATGAGTAGGAGGACATCGCTGATTTGTAGCCGGCCGTGCACTAATTTATAGATAAGCAAAGCGATGCTGTCATAAAACGAACAGCACAAAATAAAACCAGCAGAAAAAAAGTATATATCCTTAATCGAAATGCGGAAGAGCGCGAACGACGGTAATCCACCCAAATAGAGATCCCTGCAGCGGGGAGGGGATGTCGGAGCAGGCGTAGTTGCGGCAGCTGTGGGGTTGTTAAGTTGCACAGTTTTCTTGGCTAGCCAAAAATATTTGCAGGGGGGAAGAATTCTGAGAAATCTGAGGGAAAAAGCAAATTGAATTGAAATGTGCATTTATAAAAAATATAAATATACATGTGTAGCGACTATGCAATGCCCTAAATTTTTTTAAATTTTATTTAATGATTTTAAAATTTTTTAAATAAATGACTAAGAAAAGATTTAAATTTATTTTGTTTTTTATTCAGAATAAATTTAAATATATTTTTTGGCATATTAATGAAAACTTTTTCAAGCTTTTATAATTTAATTTTTTTCTAGGGTATATGTTGAGGCATGTTTTAAATTTTAAATTTCTTTTAAATTCCTTGTTGTTGAACTAAAATTTAAAGCAAGCAAAAACTCATTTTCGGCTGCGTAGTTGATGCAGCTGCACGGCTCAACACACACACATACATAGACAGACTAACACATACTGGCACACCCTGTGGCACTTCATCCGCTTTAGCCACTTTACCCACTATTAATTCGTCCTGCTACGGCTTCGACGGACGCCGGTCTTATGGCTCGCTCCCGGGCTGCCTTCTTCCGGCTACCCGGCTCTTGGCCAGGCTGTTGTCTGTTGCCCGACGGGGCTTGCACACACGCATAAATGCCGCTACTTTGCGCCTAAGTGTATTTGGTTTGTGCCCGTCGGCCAGGGAGGGAGGGGGAGGCGTGGCTGCGAGGGGCTTTTGCTCTGATGTGTTGCATACTTTTTGGAGTCTGTCAGCGACAGCAACAACAACAACAATAACAAGAGCACGTGTCAATGCATTTGCTGTCACTGTCTAGCACTTATCATCCCTTTTCCCTTTCCTTCTTTTTCACAACCACGCACAAAATGTGTTTTTAAAAGCGGTAGCCTTAAGTTAAGCATCGAACTTAGCTTTGATACCCATTAAGAATTTGTATTGCTTTTCTAATTAACTATCATGATTAGTGAGGTTTATCCGAAATTCACATAGATTTTTGCATAAACTTTTAGAGAATGTTAACAGAGCATAATGCTAAAGCTAAAATGCTCAATCAGGCTTGGCCATTCGCTTGATTTAAATATATCTTCCTCAGTTTTAGAGTTATATAGATTGCCGATGACCTTCTCTGAAGATCGTACATAAAAAGTTTTTGGCTATTTTTACACTTTCTATCTGAAATTGAACTCACGAAGATCTCTCTTGTGTTTTTATTAATTTTACCTCTATTATATAATACATTTAAGTCTTAAGAACAAATCAACTCAAATTTTATTTAGCATAAACTAAGAAGAAACCTTTTCCAATATTTTATATGTAATTTTAACAACATTTTAAATAATTTATATTTAAATTTTAAGAGTAATTTAACACATAGAATTTGAGTTAGCATAAACTAGAAACAAACTTTTCCCAATTGTATATATGTAATTTTGTATTAATTTTACCTTTATTATATAATAAATTCTTAATTATAATATTTTAAATAATTTATATTTTTAAATTTTAAGAATAATTCAACTCAAATTCTTTTTAGCATAAACTAGCAACAAACTTTTTCCAATTTTATATATATAATTTTTTATTATCTTTACGTTCATTATAAATGAAATATTTTAAATATAATATTTTATATAATTTATATTTAAAGCTAAAGAACAATTCAACTCAAATTCTAATTTTTCATAAACTGGAAACAAACTTTTTCCAATTTTTTATATGAAATTTTTCTAAAACTTTTGGTTGGTTTTTTTTCAATATTTGCATTAGAGGGTATTTTTTAGCCTGCCACTTATGAATTAAGCTTTTTTGATTGCTTCACGTCTGTGAAGGCATGAGGCTTGATTGCGATTGTTGCTGCTGCTGCCGTCAATAGCCACTGAGGAGGACACGATGGACGAGGCCCGCTGTCAACAACGTCATCGTCCTGGCCAGGCCAGGCCAGACCATTCCAGGCCAGGCCAGGACGTGGGCAAAACGATGCGGCTCCTGTTTGCGTTTTTATTAGTGCGTGCACCGAAAATTTGTTGATTTTGAGGTGTTTTTGCAGCTTGTTGCTGCTGCACCTTCAGCTGCTGCATGTTGCACTGATTTCGCATATTGTTTTTTCCCCTTTTTTTGTGCGAGCTGAAATTGGGGCAGCTTACAAAGTAGATGCTGCTGCTGCTGCTGCTGCTGCTGCCAGGCAATTTGTATGCACATGCGGGCGAGTGGGCGAAATTGCATGCACCAATTGCTAATCAGCAACAGTTGCTGTCAGCTGCAGTTGCTGCTGCTTCTGCTGCTGGTGTTGCTGCGGCATGCAAATGTCTTTTGGGGCTTAGCAATTTATGCGTCTACCTCAAAAATTTTGTGTTGCAATCACAGCCGACAAAGTCAACCGGAATGGAAGGAAATTCGATTAAACCTGTGCTCACAGCTTCTGTCCCAGAAATAACAAAAAGGAAGAGTCGCATGTTCGCAAAGAAAATGCAACCTGACTTGACTTTACCCCTATTGGGCAGTCCTGGTTGGTCTGGTGACACGCCCCTAAATTGTTTTTGCAAAACAATCGAAAGGATTTTAGCTAAGAGGCTAAGCTTTGAAACTAGCTTCTAATTCTTGAAGGCCCAACTTGTGGAACATAGCAAATTGTCGGATTAATTATCTTTTCTTTTTTTTTTAAAGCTTATGGTGCATGCGAATATTCTCAATTTATACCAAGAGGCGAACTTTGCAAGCCCTTTCTGTCTTTCTGTTTGTGGCTTGAAAAAATGCGTTGCAGTATGTCTAAACTAAACTTGGTAATTTAAAGTGCAACGAAATTTTTTTATTAAAATCTGATGACTATATCTGCAAACTTTCATAGAAACAATTAGCCATAAATAAGTTTTAATATAAAATAATTTTTGGTTTTTCAAAATTTACTGATTAAAATTGAGAATTAAATGAGTTTTACTTATCTACAAAATTGTTTTAGTATTGGATTACTATATCATACAGTTTTCATAGGAACAATCTCTTAAGAAAACTAGTTTGAACTAAAAACTCTTTTGTTATTTAAGAAAATTTAATAATACTTAACACTTAATAGTATCACAACGTTTTCTATATATAACCAATGTAATTTTTATAAAAATTACATTTAATAATATTATTAAAATATCAATCTTATATCTTCCATATCTTTCAAATGGTATTCAATTTTTGACACCACGACGCGAACTGTTTTTTCTATTTATTAACCTGTCCACACATTTTCTGACATCATTTGAAATCTGTCAATATTTAATAAAATAAGTTCATTGCCTCTCAGAAAGTCGCGCATGCAAAAAGTAGTTGAACAATTTGTTGAGTTCGATTTGAGTACGTCCTGAGTTGAGTTGTTTGTCTGGTAAATGGATAAGTGAGTATTTTGCAATCAATATCCATGAAATTGAGCTGCCCTCTTTTTACGCAGCAACCTCGCCAAGATAACATTGATAGCGGCTCAGGCTCGGGCTCAATGCGATGGGTGTTTTCTGGTCCTCTTCTTCTTTTTCTGTGCTGTAGCGATTACCATTTGGGCCATTAGTCCGCCTGGCCGAGTCGAATGATTTTCCGATTGCAAGTGACTTTCCATGCAAGGCTCACAGAAGGATCTTTGCTCGCCACTTGATGTCCTTGCGCCAGCGATTGTTCCCCTGCTCAACGCAGCAGCCAAAAGCTCGGCGAAACATAAAACAAAACGAAACGGCCAAAAATAACAAAATAAAGGAGCGCAAATGTAAACAGCCAGCGCCAATAAGGGCGTCATTGTGTACCCTGTACAGGACCAAACACACATAGGGTATGCTCAACCGCAACATTTGCTTTATAAATGAGCAAATTTTAACCTAGCATTTTATTATTCGCAAAGCTTAATAATTTTTAACGGTTTTCAAAAGAGATTTAACTTTGGAACTTTTTATAGGGTATCACTAAGTCTAACACTTTCCTAGGAAAAAACACCTACTTGACACATTTTTCTACCTTTAGATAAGGCACTTGTTAGCTCATTTCCACATATTACACTTTACAGGGTATCTCAAAGTACATCGAGTATGCAACAAGTTTTTAAAAGTTTGGTATTTCGTATATTACGTTAAATACTGAAATTCTGGTGCTCAAATCCTCTATCACTATTATATTGCTAACAGGGTATCTGTTAGTTTACCCGTATCTATACTTAAGTTGTAAAAGCCAGCGATATCTATTATTGGCCACACACTTCAACCTTTAATGTAATATGTAACTTATTGTAGTACGTTTTATTCCACAAAAATCCATACAGGGTATCTCATCGTCTAATCTGAATCTAAGTAAGCTTGCATATCCATGAAAAATCGAATTTAATCATCCTTTCTTCTTTATTTTAAGCTGATTTGTTTAGTTTTTATAACAATTATCTCGAAAACTGTCTACAGGGTATCTAATAGTCTACCGTTAATCCAAGAAAGTTGAAATATTTATATATATATAATATAACAAGCTGATTTGTTTACTTTAAACGGCCTTAAAGATTTTTACAGGGTATATGTTAGTCTATCCTTGGTCTTAACTAGTGTTTTTTTTTATTAGTAATCAGTTTTTGGACTAATATGTAAACTTATACCTTCTTCAGTCTGCAAATCTGCATATAGGGTATCTTTAGGGCTATCATTTGTGCAGAATTGGCTGAAAATTCTTGTTGATTCTTATTGCTGGCTTCACATTCGCGTTAATTGTTGTTGCCACGAGCTGCGCCGTCATTTTGATGCCATTGTTGTTGCTGTTGCTGCTGCTGCTGATGTTGATGTTGGTGGTGCTTTTGGTGGTGCTTTCGGTCGTTGGTTGTTGTTTGTTGGGTGTTGGTGGTGTTGCTTTTAACTGCTTAAATTGATACAATTAAGTGCCTTTTGGGCTTGTTTATTTGCATTCGCATTTCGCATTCGCATTTTGCCTTTTATTTTATTTTATTTTATGTGCTTTCTTATTTTTTTACTTTTTCGCCAGTCGCCTTATTTATGTGCCCGGGATAACAATAAGTGAAGTGTTTGCCCTTTTGGGCCACGTTTCCTTTAACGTTACGCTCCTTTTTTTTTGCCTTTGGCCCAGATCCGTTAGCCTTAATGCTAATTGATTTATGCGGCACGGCCACATGGTGGCACCACGCGGTGGCGCCTCCCCCTCCCCCCCCAAACCTTTCTGGCCATGCGAATTTGTCACGCAGCGCCAAAGAACTGCGTGTCGATTTTCACACAACCGAATCAAATTTAAATTGATAAACTCATTGATAACATGCAATCAATGAGCAGGGGGACAGGGGCGTAGGGGAGGGCGCTCAGCAGGGGGGGTTCAACGGCAGCTGGCTTAATGTGCAGCCGATGGAAATCAATTGGAGTTTTAACTCTTTTATCGCAGCGCCTCTTAGAGAGTCTCATTTGGAGCGCGATTTGCCAATGTGTGTGTGTGTGTGTGAGGGTCTTCACTGTACAGTGGACTATGGGTAGTTAAACTAAATACTTTTTGGGAGAATTGAATTCTTATATTTGTTTACTATCCATCTATTTAACTACTTATCTATCTATCTATTACTCTGTCTATCCTTTTATATATCCATCAATCTATCAATCTGTCTATATATATATATATATATATATAGGTATCAAGCAATTTTTGTCTGTCTCTCTATTTAAGTGTCTACCTTTACTGCTTTCTATATATATTTATTAATCTATCAATCCATCAATTTTTTTCTTTCTATCTATCTATCTTTCTATCTTTCTACCTTTCTATCTTTCTAAGCAAAGTTCCCCATAATTAAAATTAAAATATATAGCACACATTCATACACAGTTGGTTTACCTAAGCCATATATTTTAACAATCACTTTGGCACCACTGTGCGTGTTCAGCTGAGGCTGATGTTGCTGCTGCTGCTGCTGCTTTAGCTGCTGTTGTTGGTTGGGCTTTTGATAACCCGCTGGTTGCTATATGGCGGCATTATGCGTTGTTGTTTTTGCTGCTGTTGCCGGTGGTGAAAATACATTAGTGAAATGCGTCTGGCAATGGAGCTGAGAATTAGATGAAACGTTAGCTATTAGGCAGCCCAAAAGCAACAACAAAAGCAGCGCCAGCAGCTTCCAAGCAACAATGGCAGCATTAATGGCGGCATAGGTCATAATGCGAGCTGTTGAAACTGAGCCGCAACGCCTAAAGTGGCGCCCCCGGGCGAGTTCAATCCATTTTCATAAGAATCGGAATAAATATGCCAACCTAAGAAAGAGAGAGAGAGAAAAATAAGGAATAAGTATATAACGCTAAAAGTTACAAATAGTCGAAAAAGAGATACTCCATACATATGTATATATGTTTTACATATATAAATATATATTTTTAAGTCTTTCCACAAAAACATGTTAAATAACTCAATAAATCTTGAATAGACATAAATTCTAAATTGGTTAAGTTTGCTTTTAAGAGCTAATGATTTCTGCTTCAAGTAAGTATCATTAGCATATTTTATTATTATGGGCCATAAAAAATAACTAATTCCTCTCGCTTTCTCTTCAGCTTTTCATCTTTGGTGTTTTCCTTTCGCCACTTTCCCATTCAGCGCATTTATTTCAATTTTAATTTACAATTATTGGTAGCTTGTTTGTTTATTTGGGTTTGGTTGGGTTCGGTTTGCTTTCGGTTTGAGTTGGGTTTGTTTGAGGCCGAACCACGTAATGTGCAAAGGGGAAATGAACGTTGGGCCTAAAGGATTCATGACCCAACTGTGCCAAAAACTTTGCCCCAGTGCCAGCTGCTGGAAAGCGTCGGACAGGACGCTCCGGCAATAGGCCGCCAAGTACATGAGATATCAAAAAGAAAAACACAGACACAAAAAATAAAAAACAAAAACAACTGTGAGTGCTGGTACAAGCAATGCCTTACTTTCAAATACCCTGTATTAATGTTAACAACGTCGTTGAGGTCAACTTATATGAAAAGACCGTAAAAAACAAAAAAGTGAGAGTGCTTGTGTAAACAATGCCTTACTTAATGATACCCTGTACAACAATTTCTTTAGCAAATATTTTAAAGAAAGAGTTTGTAGATACCTCTTAAATTTAGTTAAGTTTGTTATAAGATATATATTTATATATAAACCAATACAATTTCATATGCTGACTAAAAAATTTATATGTATAAATATTCTTAGTAGAAGGGTATACCAAAACTTAAAGTTGATGTCTATCTTGCCCTGTTTCAGATATAACTTGTTCTGGTATTCTCTATTGTCTCTATTCGATTTTCATATATAATTTATATATAAAGTTATAAATACTTTTTTCTATGACAATTATAAAAATATTTTAATAAACATTATTAAGCCTCTTTTAAGTTAATACACACTTTCTTCTGTACTCTTTTCAAGGGGTATTTGAATAAACCATTTTCGAACTGGCGGCGACTAAAGTTGCCGCCCACGCCACGCCCCCCGTCCCTGGACATGGGCCGGCGACTGGTTGTCGTGTTTTTTAACAAACATATCATTGATATTTGCGCTGAGCATTTGCCATGTTGCTGTTGTTGTTGCCGTTGTTGTTGTTGTAGTTGTTGTTGCCTGTAAATGAAACTTTTGCCAGTTTTTAAGGGGCCGGGGGCGTGGCACAGGCGGCATTGAAAGTTCCGAGTTCCAAATTGCGAGCCCTTCAATTTAAGCAAAAGCAAATCTTTCTCAATTTTTTTTTTTCGAGGGGGTTTCAAACTGGGAATTGGTTGCTGCGTTTTGGTATCTTTTTTTTCATTTTGTTGGTTCTGTGCCGAAAGGTTTGGGTATTGGTTTTATAATGTGGACACGTTCAATGGGCTTTCATCCGCGCTCGCGTCCCCCAACAAAAAAGGTAAACAAATTAAGTAATTTATGGCAATAAACGCACTCGCAGCCAATGACAAAATGGGCGGCGGCGATTGGGGCTGTTTTTAAGTGGGGCAAGGACATCGCAGTGACCCAAAAAAAAAAGAAATACGTTTTTACAAATTTTAATTACATTTCACATGACAATGATTAAAGTCTGTGATTAGCTTTTGCTTTACAATTAAAGTCGAACTCGATTTTGGGTTACCCAAAAATTGCAATTTCATTTTATTTTTGTAACGTTCTAGAATGGAAATGGGGCCTAGTTTGCAACCCTTATTTTTTTTAAAGGGAAATTTGGTTTGGAATGTTGATTATGTGGGGTTTTTCTTATTTAAAATTTGCCATTTTTTATCTTATTCAAGAGAAGAATTTTTAACTGGTCTTAATCGATTTTTATCAGTCTGTTATGGAACTTTTAAAATAAAATTAGGAATACCTTTAAGCATTTGAACTATGAGTTTTTTAATAATAACATTTAAAAACAAAGAGAAATTAATTATAATATTTTAACTTAACTGTAGCAATAAAATAAATATTTTCAATTATATTTAATATGAAATTTCTTAATTTATACTTAAACCAAAGTTTCTCATTTAGACATATAGATAAAATAGTATAAGATTAATATATATTTGACTTTGTTAATTTTTTTAACACACTTAAAAGTTTTCATATTCCTAAAATAATTCCAGGTGCATTTTTTTTAATTTAAAAGGCAAATTATATTTTTTGTACTAAATAAATTCAATTTAAAATAAATAACTTTAATTATAACTTTAATGTGCTTGTGTAAGTTATGAGCAGCATATTAAATTTCATTGTATATTTTTTTTTTCACTAGCTAATCATCTTCATGTTACGCAAATTTTAAAGGGTATTAAATTCTGGCTCAACAGTTTTGGGGCATTTCTGTGCATAATCTGAGTTTGCGGTGCGCGTCTTATGATACGCATATTTGTTAACAATCGCGGCAGCCCAAAAGCACGCACACACACACACACACAAAAGGCATGTGTATAAAGCTGCTTTTGGCCTGGGCTTGGGCCAAGGCATTTGCCCAGTTTACCACATTATTACCAGGGTGCTTGGGCATGACCCAAGGTCTGGCGCCTCCCGTTGTGGGGCTTATTACTTTGCCGGCCCCCGTCGGGTGTTGCGGGCATTGGGTCGACTTTGTGGGTCGACGGCCATGAAGAGAAAATGAAGGAAAGAGAAAGATAGAGAGAGAGAGAGAGATAGAGAGAGAGAGTGAGAAAGGGAGAGGGAGAGAAAGAGAGTTTTGTTCATTTTATTTTGTTTTGGGTTGCGTATGTGGCCGCTGCTTATGAAGCTGCCCTTTTCAGCTGCTGTGCGTGTGTGTGTGTGGCACATTTAAGCGTCTGTCCGCCATAAAAACAAATTTAATTTACGTAATTTTCAGTAAATGTCTACATCAGTTTCAGTTTCAGTTTCAATTTCAGTTGCATGATTTCAAGTGCGGCCACCTCGAAAGGAAACCGGAAAAGGGCCCTGCAAAATTTAGAGACCCAGCAGAGACTGCTGTGTGCGTGCGTGTGTGCGTGTGTAGCATGTGTGCGTTGCTAACAAATAAATGCAAATTCCTGATTAATTTTTAATAATGCTCATCAAATTTAAACAAACTTTTTGCAGCTTTTGCCAATTTACGAACACACACATTTTGCAGCTTCCCTTGTTCGAATTGACTTTTCATACACCCCGTTGGCCCATTCTTTTTGGCCCCACATGCGCCTGCTGGCTTTGAGCTGGTGTCTCAGTTAATTGCGCTAATAGGCGACAATTTGATTTTCCTTTTTTGGCCGCCGACGTGTGCACAATTCACATGGGGCTTCCATGCTGCTGACGGGCTCAGCTCTGGACCTGCCAGCCGTAGGCGTTTTGCCGTCACAGAATCAAATAAAAAGTAGCAGCTTGTATTGATTTCTGTTTGTGCGAATAAACGCATTTTTCGCTGCGCCTTTGTCGAGCTAGAAACTCAATTTGAAACCTGTATTCGTCTATAATCCAGTTATTGAAAAGTGTTGACTGTATAAAAAGTGCTTGAAACGAAAAGTAAAACTCAGTTGTTGCAGTTGTTTAAGTGAAGAACTTTTTTCTAGATAAATATAGTACATATACATATATTTTAATAAGTTTCCAAGTATAAATATATATAATTTATTTGTATTTTACATTACAGTTACTTACAGATAATAAGTTACCGTTTAATAGCTTCTTTTCAACTAGCTGTATTACGAATAATGCTCATACGCCACGTACACAAATTTTATATACAGTAGATATTATAACAAGCTTCAATTAGAAATGTTTGCAGAGTTGCGATGAGTAATTAAAAGCATTTTATTGGATATGGAATTATTTTAGCCAAAGCCTTAGCATAAGAATATATAGCTACCTACCTTTCCTTTATTTAGGAATAAAATAATAATAATAACTATTTTAATTCTATATGATGGCTTTAAGCAACCTTTTTAAATTGCACTGGTCAGCAGTTAAGATATCGCAATATTCACAAAAGTTTTGATTTGCTTTTCTTATAACTTATGTGCCAAGAACGAAAATAAAAATCAAAATTTTAATTTTAATCATAAATTATGTATTTTAAAAGGAAATATATTCACATTTTAAGTATAGAGTTATTTATTTAATTTATTATTTATTAATTTACAGAAGACCAAACTGTTTTAAGTTTTTCTGGAGGTTAATTAAATTAACAACCTTTTTGTACCAAAGTCTTATCAGCCGCAAGTTCTTCTTGTCAGTAACTTTAATATTGTATTCTATAAAGCTTTTACAACTTTCGATTATATTTTTGGAAGCTATGCAATATTATTTATCAGAACAAAAGCTTCATCATCTTTTTATACTCTTCCTTTATAATTGCCTATTTTAAGCTCTCTCTAGCATCTTAGACATTTCTATCTAAATTACTCATACGCCAAGTACGCCGAGCAAAAAATCACATTTAAATTCAAACTCCATATTTTGCTTCAGCTTAAAGCGCTTTAAACACTTCTTTAAAGCTGTTCAGATTGTTAAATCACTCGTTGCTATTTTTTTTTTTTTTTTTCAACTGCGTCTCGTCTTCACTTCGTAGCCGCAATTTCTTTTGCATTGCTCATACGCCGCGTGCGCCGCCCCCGCCTCGTCCAGCCCGGCAGCAAACATCAATTATGCAAAACAACATTGCTTCTCTCTTGTCGCCGCTGCAGACAGTCAACACACAGCCTTAAATACATCTACAACTGAACGCTGCCCCTTTGTTAATCCTCTGCTTGGCAGTGTCCATCACCGGGCAAACGTTGTTGTTGTTGATGTTGTTGTCGTTGGTGTGTGTTTCATTTGCCACGCCTAATCTCAGACTTTGGCTGCTGCTTTTGCTGCAGCTTCTGCTGTTGCCTTGGCGCTAATTTGCATGCGTCGCATTGTTGGCGTCCTTGCTGCAGCCTTTATAGCTGCAACACGTTCTTATATTGTTGTTTTCTGCCATCCTAGCGACGCCATTTTATTTCTGCACTTGCTTAGCTGCTGCTGTTGCTGCTGCTTCTGGCGGCGCTTAAAATTGCGCCCAACTTCAATTTAATAATAAAAAAACAAAACAAGCAAAAATCTGCACTCTTATCAACAATAAAAACAACGCTGACGTCGCCGACGTCGACGGCCTGGCAACAATAACACAAAACACAGAAAAAAAAATATGAAAATAAAAATAAAAATAAAAATAACAACGTAAAAATACATATATAAAAAGAAAACTTGGCCACAAAAAAAGTTTTGTCGCTCGCCGTTTTGCACCGCATTTTGTGCAGCACGAGCAGCAACAACAACTTAATCATAAAAAATACATAAAATGTGTATTTGTATTGCGTGCGCACAACATCGAAATACCCTGTAATGTAACTAGTGTCTGAGAAGACTACGGAGAAAAAACTTTACTCGACTGTGATATGCCCTGCTTTAAACTTAGTATTGGGAATTGGCCAGTCTTCGAGGACGTCTTGCAGGACATGTCCTTTTACTCGTCAGCAGCTGTCGTATGTAGCCAAATATATAAAGCCACATTTTTAGCAATCTTCTCAATGTCTTACAAGCTAAGCTGGCTCTATTTTTACTTTAATATACATCTCAATATACCCTGCGAACGCTTTTTTGGCTGCAGGTCATAACAATAACAAAAACATTTGAGACGCCACGATAAACTTTTCTAGCAGCTACGCCGCCAGCAGTTGGACAACAGCGACAACGACAACAACAACAACGAGAACAACAACAATTTGTTCCTGTCTGACGGCAATGCGATCACGCTTTAGCACCAGTGAGCAGCTCTCGGTTTTGGGGCGTGGCAGCCACGCCCCCCGTGCGACAACAAGTTAGTTAGTTAGTCAGTTCCCTGAGCAAACGTATTGACCGACTAAGTTGTCGCCTAATTATAGAAACTGTAATTGAAGTAATAAGTTACACAAGAATAATTGCAAAATATATAATAAACATTCTATAAAAATGTTAATGATTAAGGAATATACTCTTACAAGGCAATCATCAGCTTTTTATTCATTCCCATGTACCGTTATTTATATTGCTTGCGGCCTTGGTTTGGACATAATTCATTTGTTGCATTGCAAAGGAAAAAGAAAGAAGTGTATAAGGTTTAATGGAAAGGATCGCTAAAGATAAATATACACCGAAAATCCAAAATGAAGAGGCTTACCTAAAGTTTAAAGTAAGAAATCCATTAAAAGCACAAGAAAGAAGCGATGGGAACATAAAATGAAAAGTTAAGCGAAATAAAAAGCTTACTGAGAATAATACAATCATTTGACTAATTTAAATCTTAGTAGTTAGCAGAGTCATTTTTAATTTTTTTTTAAATTTAATTTAATTTTTTTTGTGTCTAACGCTTCTCTCTGCAACTTTAAAAGTCACTCTAAAATGAAATAGTTGAATGCTTATGAAAAATTGTAAAAGTTAACTACTTTTATATTCCTTTGCGTTTGATTTGTAGTTTAGAAAATGAATGCAGGCTAAGCAGAGACAAGCAAAGATACGTTAAGCTGGCAGAAGGAAAAACACAGCTTTAGCTCACTCGAAAATTAGCTAAAGCTGCTTTTAAAAAGAACTTAACTATTGACTTTAGTATAATTCTAAATGCGGCTCGCTTCAATTGAATCCAAGCTGCGCTTCTTTCTGCTAATAAGCTGCAGGCTTGCACGCACGCGCGGTTGGCTAAGTTTAGGTTAGTTTTTTTGACTTTTTGGGGAGGGGAAAACTTGAAGACAGTTGAAACAAAAAGTTGCCGTAAAACGCTTTTGTGACGTCCACGCAGCGGAAGTTCGCGATGTGAGCTGTTTTGTTGATTGCTGCCCCAGTGACCCACTTGCTGCGGCGGCGGCAACAGCGACTGTCAACTGCCGCTGGTGCCCCGCTGCTATTGCTGCTTGCTGCTTGCTGCTTGCTGTTTGTGGCAGCGTTGCCGCAAGACAATTGCAACAAAAGACAAGAGAAGCCGCCGCCGTTGTCGCCGCAGTTGCCATTTAAATGCAAAACAGCTTTGGCAAGCAGCGTTCTGGTCAAAGGACTGCAGGCAGCGCCAAAAGGGGGGAAGCAATAGAGAGAGAGAGAGGGAGAGAGAGAGTGGGGGAGTGTGTGAGAGAGAGAAAGAGAGGGTGCACTCAAAGGTAGAAAGAAAGAACCTGCGCAGTGGGAAGTAATCGCTCAATTTCGTGGTGAGTTTCAGGACGAAAGCTTGAAGGCGCTAAAGAGAAAAAAACGCTCTTAAACGAAGGACAGATAAGGAGCCAGCCAGCCAGACAGACAGACAATCAGACAGACAGACAGACAGACAGACAGACAGACATTGTTATAGCCCTCGCGTAGGCAGATTTCCGCTTTATTTGCTAATTAAACAAACACTTTTCCAACAAATTCGACAACTTGAAGGAACTGCAAGCGAGCAGGGGCGGGTTTGAGAAGGGGCTTGTGCTTAAATCTGTCGAATTCTTGAAGCAAGACTTTATTTTCTCTCTGTGTATGTGTGTGTGTGTGCTTTAACTGCCTGACGCTTAATTGCCTGACGAATTGAGCCATAACTGGCGTGGAGGACGAAATTACGCATACTATTCAAGAGAATGACAACAGACAGATAGAGTGTAAGGGAGAAAGAGAGAGAGAGAGAGAGAGAGAGGGGGCGAACAATTGAGACAGCCTTACGTATTTTGAGTCCTATATCATAATGACGAATTCCTGTTTTTAAAGTCGACAAACTTTGAATTCAAGTTAAAGTTTGCCCCAAAAAGTTTATCCCAAGCTGGCTTTCCGTTATTGTCTTCATGCTGTTTGGCTTAGATTAAAACTATGTGTGTGTGTTCCAACTGTATTATATGATTAAGAAATAATTAGAAACTGGTTCTGTTGCAATTTCAGCTACTATTTTGAGGATTAAATAGAACATTTTCTTTTACTTAAAATGTTTTGTTTTGTTTGACTTCGTTTAGTGATTTAATTTGTTTTGTTTTATAAGTGAATGGACTGTAGAAAGTAAAAGTTTTTTAATGTTATTGTTTGTAAGAATTTTGTAGTACAATTTAGCATTTACTTTAATCTATATGTATATATCGTTTTTAGTTATCGATTACATTTAAAGGCATGAGATACTTTCTTCTATTGAAATATTTAATCTAATAATAATGAAATATATTTAATAATGGTTTTTTCATATTTAAGTTAAATAACTTTTGTTAGTTTCCTCTTTGATAACAACTTAAACCTTTTCCTTGCTGTTATCGATAACAATTTGAACTATAAGCAGCTGCAATTGTTGACATATTTATTACATTATTAAGTAGCCATAAACTTTCAGCTGCTGTAAAAAACAAAAAGTTCCATTGTAAGTATAAGTAGCTTTCATTTTGACAATATGTTTTTCCGCAACTTTCATTTAATGCTTGTCAAACTAATGTTCAATTAAGCTGTTGACATATTTTCAACATTCGATAAAATGAACATTCAACGCAAAGTTCAAATAACGGCAAAGTTAACGTACAGACTTTCATTTGTTATTCTCAAGTAATTGCGGAACGTGGCAACTCTGTCAGCGTTTTTCAGCTGTTGCAGTTGCAAATAAGCGATTTGCTTGTTCTGCCACTTGTTGTAGTTGTTCAAGTTGTTGTTGCTGCTGCTATTGGCAAACTGTTTGTTTATTTAAAGCAATTGAAATTTAATTAATTTACTTACGTAACCGAAACTGAAACAAACCAAACAAATGTGCAGCATGCCTTTGTTGCTATCTATCAGCAGATGTTGTTGTTGTCGTACGCACACACACACACACACACACACACACACACACGCACACACATAGACATTTACTGGCAATGACAATGACAACGAGGCGTTCAAGTTGAAGTTCTGCAGCAGCAACAAGCAAACAACCAAACAAACAACTGACTGTTGTCTGCCATTGAGTCTTGTCTTTAAATTATAATAAAGCGCAATTGCAGCAGCAAAAGCAGCAGCAGCAAAAGCAGCAGCAGCAAAAGCAGCAGCAGCAAAAGCAGCAGCAGCAGCAGCCGCAGCAGTAACAACAATGGCAGCAGCTGCTGCTGCCGCATTAGCTGAAAATGAAGTTGGAAAATGATGCGTCAACTGAAAAGTTGCCAGCAATTGTTGTTGTTGTTAGTAAAGTAGTTTATAGCTGTTGTTGTTTGTTATTGTTATGGCTGCCTGCAGCAGGCAGCAGGTAATGCCGCCGATGCTTAGCTGACACGCCCCCTTCCCCCCCACATACCACCCGCCCACCGGGCTGGCCACCTGCAAGTGACATGCGGCAAATTGAATGAAAACATTATAAAGTGTAAACGTCGAGACAAAGTCGCAATTGCACACAAACATACATTATATGTACATACATATATAGAGGTATATATAGTTGTGCAAAATACATCAAAAACCTTTCTTTGTGTGGGTGCAATAAATTTTTTGCATTATGAAATTAAAATTAAGAAGCCAAATGCAAAAAGCTGAATAAAAGCGACCGCAAAACTTTTGAATTCAGTTTGGCCCTTGGCCAACAATTGACAACAAATTTTACTGCTACAACAGCAGCAGCAACAATTTCGACAGCAACAACAAAGTTGCTGCTGCATTTGCATATTTTCAGTTGTAAATTAAATTTTTGCTTCCATCTTCGAAACTTGCGCCAAAATGTTGGCAACGTTTTTTGCTCTCTCTCGCATTTCTTTGACTGCTGCCGCAGAGTTTAGTGTGAAATTGAAATAATTTTGCAGTAACTTACTTTCGGCAGCAAATTCAATTAAAGTTCATTTTTTCGAAAACGGCGTCGAATATCAAAACGGTTTCGAAATCAAAACAAATCAAATTTTTGTTAAAGAAATATATTTTTTGTTTCAATTGAAAGCTTTTTGAAAATATATTTTTGTAATACTGCTATATGTAAGAGTTTGATATTTGATTTAAGATGTTGAGAGGTTGCTGTTATCATCAGCATTTAATTCTTTCGCTTTTCTTTATGTAAGCTTAAAGTTAAAACTGGTTTGATTTACTTAATATATGTATATAAAAATAAAATAATATTAATTAAACGACTGATATCAACTGAATTGGTTTTGAAATTCTTCGCAATATTCGAAGTATATAGTTATTTATAGTTATAGTAAAGTACTATATAAAGTGTGTTTTGTTAAATTAAAATATTTTTTAAAAAATTATTTAATTATGCAAACATAAGAATCTCTTTCCAGACCTTTAAGGACACGTATTTAAAATAAAGATTTAAATATAAAATGCACAAAAAGTTATAAATCAAGAATTTTTTTTTTTACTTATCTACTTTAAGTATTAAACATTCCTTTGTATGTTTAAGCACTATTTTTGATTCATAGATTGAACTATTTGGGAATTGCATTAAAATGGTTTTGAAAAGAAAAAAAAAACAGTTTACCATTTTATATATTTTGTATTTTAACAAATGTTCCCCCTTAAGAGGTTTTCAGTTTGTTAATTGAACACGCTTTATAGACACAATTAACTACTTAGTTTAAATGCCCATCTTAGGCAACTGTAAATGGGATAAAAACAAATCACATTATTAATAAAGTTAGTAAATTGCTGGCGGCGTATATCGCATAATTCTCGATTGTTTTGTTTTGATGCCACTTGGCGCCTACACACATACTATGCAATTGTATGTGTGTGTGCGTGTGTGTTTGTAGCTGCTTGCGAGTAACGGTTTAAAGTGACTGCGGCAGATTACGTATACGCAGCATTGGCCACGACAAGGCCAGCCAAACCAGGCGGGCAGTCAGCCAAAGGCAAAAACAGCGTCAACAACAACAAATGTTGCTGCAACTTTGTTGCTGACGTGTGCGGCCAACAACAACAGCAGCAACAACAACAGCAACAGCAACAGCAGTTGCAAAACAATAGATAATGATGACACGTCAGCTTTTGTCATGTGACAATAAGCACAGCAATAGCAGCAGCAGCAACAACAGCAACAACAACAACAACAACAACAACAATAACAACAGCACGCGAAGCTACTCGATGTCAGTTGTCAGTAGCAAAGGCGAGCAAAGTAACAACTTGACTGGAGCCGATGAAGCAGCACGCTTTCTAACCCAACCCAAACACACCCACTGCGTGTGTGTGTGTGTGTGTTTATGTGTGTGTTAGTGTCTAACATGCTGTGACAAAAACGACAACAACAAACGCAGCAGCGTCTTTGTTAGCTGACAGCAGCAGCAACTGCGGCAGCAAATGCGGCAGCAAAGGTTGCAGGCAAACAGCGAGCAGTGAGGAGGTCCTTGTTCGACTCCTGGTTAAGGGTATCTATCTAGCTATCCAGCCAGCCAGCCAGCCAGCCAGCCAGCCTGCCTCTCCGCATGTAAAAAGCAGCGTACGGTGTTTTTGGCGCTGCTAGCGGAAGTCAATGTAAAGTAACGGAAAAGCAGCCGCAAATACTTCAACTCACACACACACACACATACACAATAGGCAAGTGCCTGTGTTTTGACAGGCGACAAATATTGCAAAAGCAAAATGAACGCGTGTCATATTTAAAATGTGGAAAATCGTTTCTTTTGTCGCCTTGTTTTCCCACAAAAGCTTGTGGAAATTGCCGTAATGTCGGTTGAAGCTTCTGGCTGCGCTTCGTTTGCTGCCATTCACTATTCACTCACTATTCATTTCTTTTGATTTAGCAGCTGTTGTTGTTGTTGTTGGCTTTTTAATTTGGTTTGCCGGCTTCAGCTCGAAATGAGTTGAGGCTCAGCTTGAGTTCAGTTCAGTTGAGTTGAGTTGAGAGTTGCCACCAAATGTTGACAGTTGGCCGTACGTGATCCACTGTGCACAGTTCCAGTTCCTTCAGTTCTTTTAGTTCGCTCAAGTTGTGCTCTGACATTTGACGTTCCTCATTGTTTTTTTCTTTTTTTTTTCTTTTCTATTTTTTCATTTTTTTTTGCCTTTTTTGCCATGGTGCGTGCCTCAATTGTCTTTCTGGCGTTGCCAAGTTTTTGTGCGTGTGCTAGGATAAAACTATGGAAAAGCGCACTAGCTAAACACACACACACACACACACACAAACAAATACACACACAAATACACACACACACACTTTGCCTTCGACATGAACAAAGCCAAGTCAATTTAATTTATTTTGTCACTTTTGTTGTTTGGCAATTTGTTGTTGTTGTTGTCAGCAGTAGTGTGTGTGTGTGTGTGTTTGTGTGTGTGCGTGTGTCATTGACTTATTACACACTTCTATAAAGCCCACGGCCAGGACTGCTTTTGTCCTTTGTATTCCATTTGCTGACGCATTTAAATTTCTATTTGCTTTGCCAGTCAGCGCTGGCATCGATGCCAATTGCTGCTCATGCGGCTGAGTTCCCAACGTAATTGAGTCGACCTCAACACGAACACGAACACGAACACAAATACACACACACACACACCCACACTATACACACACACACACACATACATATACTCAGTTATAGGCTGCGTTCACTTTGCTCAGTTGCCAATTTGAACATAACTTCAACTCGAGCACAGCTGCTGTCCGGGGCTGCATTCATTAAAAATGACTTCGAGGCGAAGCGACCAAAGGACTTACCTCATTTACAATATGCGTCCAGCTTAAGCGCACAAAGGACGACCAGGACCAAGGGAAATCATAATTGATGCCAGCGCTGGCGAGCCTCGACTTCAAAGCGGCTCAAATAGAAATTTAAAATCGCAACTGAAAACAGTTTTTAGTTAAAAGACGCTTCAAACTAAGCTTGAAAAGCAGCTGAAATACATTTTAATAAGCTTGCTAATACTCTGTTCGTGGCGTTTAAAAGGGTGTATTAGTTATATATTTGTTTAATAAAATGCTCTCTTTAAAATATACCTTTTTTTTAATAAAATATTTATTGTATTACTGATCTATTTTATTTATTTACTCCATTCACTTAGAAAAAAGAGAGCTTATTTTGTTGCTAGATTAATGGTATTAAATTATGTTTTTTTTTTATATTTTCTATTTTCTATTTTTATTTAATTTATTTTTTTATTTATTTATTAATAGCTGATATAAGCTAACCAGATGGTTTAAACTTCAGTCAGCCTAAATCTTTTAAGTCGTCTTAGACAGAAAGTGTTATCAAAAGAAGAAGAAGGATGTTGTTGCTATCTGGCCCATTTACATAACTCTCTTTTTTTGCCTTTATTCCATATTTGACCTTTGCCACTTTTATATTTCTGTGGATGTCATAAATTCTTGAGTAAAATGTTATTTAAATCTTTCACATTTGTAAAGTCAAAGAGAAACGAATAAGTATTTGCTTAATTTTAGAGAAATGCATTAATTTTATTTAAAGTTTATCTTTAATTTTCTATATTGCTTCTGTTTATCTAAAGTGCGATCGCCTTGTGGTGTCCACTTGAATCCTTTGCTGCTGTTAAATTAACTTCATAATGTCGACCCGAAATGATTTAATGTTCACATCGGGCGTAAAGTATTCAGCTTGGGCATCCTCAAAAGCAGCTGCTGTGCCAATGATGTCGTCCTTTAAAGCTGCAATGTTCATAATTTCGCTCATCATGTCCTTGGCTAGCATAAAAAAGCCCCAAAATGAATGAGCGAAATTAAGCGAATGATGGGGCAGAGAGGAGATGATATGGAGGGGGGGGGGGGGGGGGGGGGGGGGGGGGGGGGGGAGGGGGGAAAGGGTGCAAAGGGGCGTGGCGCACAGTTGACACAGCGGTTGGCCACTGGCGCTGCATTAATGCAAAGTTTAAGTGTTGCAAATGACGTTGATAATGGCCAAAGCGTTGACGAAGGACTAAAGGATAGCTGGCAGTTGGTAGCTGGCAGCTGCACGTCCTTGTTGTCCTTGCTCTGCGCTTAATATGTAATTTATAATTTTGATTGCGCTCAGTCGCTGCCGCTGCCGCTGCCGCTGCCGCTGCCGCAGTCGCCGTCGCCGTCGGCGTCGCAGTCGCTGCATTTAATCCGAGCAGATAAATGTATACGCTTATTAATAATATACGGTCACTGCACTGCCACGCCCCCAAGCGTTGATCGGGTAGGTTGAGGGGGCGAGGTTGTAATTAATGATGCGTAATTTATGAAAATTATACAATTGCCTGTCTGAGGGGCGGCGGACACGCCCACAGCTGACTGCAGCAAACAAATCATAGACAGAGTCGCCTCCGCCCTCCAAATAGGCAAATGCCTTTCAGCTGCCTTTGCTTACTTAGCCAAAAACTTTATATGAAGAAAGTTTCTAGCAGCCGTCGACAATCTGATGCGGTGACAGCAAAGGGGGCAGGGGAATGAGAGGGGGGGGGGCATGTTGTTGTTGGCCGTAACATTAGCCCGCACCCGCAGCCCAGACCAACATGCTCGTTATCGTTGTTCGCTGCTGCTGTTGCTGCT